>JAGFNQ010003191.1:0-58628 GCA_024364735.1 Boesenbergia rotunda | reverse complement strand
ATTGTGGCCGGCCAAACCAAAGAGGGTGGGGACCCTCTTTGGCCAGCCAAATCCAAGCCGTTACCTTACGAATTAAACTCATTTAATTCGTCCAATAATCCTTCAAAAGACTTAGCCATTTTAAGCTTCCGATGCGTCTCTGATAAATTCAGATTCGACTTATCTCTCTTGATCGGAAAATCAAATTTTTAACTCGTTTTAAATCCCTCAGATTACTCGTAGTGCGTGTGACTAAATAGGCTTTCGATTTATGTTAGCCGTCTATAATCAACCAATTATAGAACGATCATGAGTGACACCTAGTAGTACATCATGATCCCCAATTAATCGAAAGATCAACGGTTGACCTCAGAAATAATTCTGAAACCCTTCAGCAGCTATAATGAGTCATGCCTCATTCCCTTCATCATCTTATACCCACTTGGTTCAGGACACGGTCTATGTGTGTCAGTCCCCACTAGGCTGACTATGTCACACCTAGCCCAAGTAATGTCTTTCTCGTCCAACGGATTCTAGTTACTCTCATGTTTCTGAGAAATTCATACTCGGAACATGTGATGCTCTGGCCAGAGGCTTCGAGTAACAATCCGACGATAGGCCTTGGGTATACATCTCCTCGCAAGGAGTGGTGAATCCTTTGTAGGCTGTTCAAACATCTTCGGGCACTTCGGCTTATACCCAATCATCCTGGGTCCACACCTCCTTGGAGATGCTTGCTTAAGATGTCAAAGTATAAGTCTTTATGACCAAGATGACTTAAACACCACAAGCCAAAGGAACATCGCACTTAAGCTGCAGTAAGAACTTCATTTACATATCTATATGTAGATTACCATATGAAGTTTTACAGCTAGTCACTCCAATGAACTAGTTCCCTTAACTAGCATTCATGTTTATCTCCAGGCATCCCAATGTCACCAGCCAGTGAGAATCAGCTGATTAGAGAATAACTCATGCTAGTCTCAACTGAATTGATAGTGTCTGTATCTATCAATTCATCGACTAGGGACAATTTCAATACTTCACATTTGCACATGTAGAGATAATCACTAGTTGTGAATTCATCACAAATTCTCTCATGCTGTGAATTGTATTGCAGACATTCAGTGAATGAGTTTAAGATCTCAATCAAATACATAAACATGTACACTCAAATAGTGAATATTCATTTATTAAAGTAAATGATTACAATCATAAGGTGATTGTCTTAGGACACTTCTCTCATATTACTAACACCCTTAACCAAAAAGTATATTTTCATATCAAAGAATTTTTATGGATTAAAAAAAAAAATCCAAAAACAGATTTGTATCAAAACATCATTAATATGCTCCAAGCATGATCATTATGTGCTAAGCATGAACTTGAGTATCGAAAATAGATTTGTATCAAAGCATGATCAGTGGGAACAATAAACAAGTCATGGAATTTGAGTTTGATATAAAGAAAACATTAACCCTATACCTTAAGCTCATGTTCTTGTTTATCAAAGCCTTATGAGTGATCAGTTCAAACAAAATAATGAGGAAGTTTAGACGTAATGTGTTCATCTTGTTCTTGAATGAAATTTTCATGCCATAGATTAATATTAATAACACATACATTAAAGTCATGGCATACTCAACTAGGTTCATCTCAAACATAAGAACACTTAAGCCTAAGATATATCATGTGCTATTGCAAATATTTTGGCTAACTTCTAGATTTACAGTGAACTATGGAGTTCAATCCAAATCATGGCATATTGAAGCTAAACCTCATGGATTGGATTGAAAAGTCATACTTCCAAGTGTGTATTACAGTCATGGTTCCAACTGATTTGAAATCAAGTTTGAATTAGGCTTCCAAAGAAGGTATGCATGCAATCATTTGAATAGAAAATTCATAGACATGGATAACACACATGATGAATGCATAATTTGATTTTGTAAAGATGAACTAGACAGTTCCTTCTTTGTTTTGGAAACAAACTTGATCATGGAAGAATTTTAATACTAAAGTAGATCATACTTAAGCATGATTAAGTTATTTGACACATGAATTCCATAAAAATTACTAGCTAAGGGATTACATTGTAATAAGAACAAAAACAATGGGGATCAAATTATTTAATTTGAATTTTCCATAGCTAATCATGTGTATAACAATTTTCTCTAACCATGAATTTGGAGCACCCATTATCAACAACCCATGTTGATAGATGCTCCCCCTCAATCCAAGCTATACAATTCTAAAGATAGAGGTTTTAAATACCCAAATTTTGGGACCTAAGGCATCAATAATGAAGGACTTTGGCACCCATGCCTTAGTCAATTTCTTTTTGACTTTTTGAACCTTAGAATCATTTGATGATCTAAAATGGGTTCTTGACATTAAAGATATGACACTAGGTTCTTTAGGTTGATAACCCAAATCAACCTTGTTATAAACCGCCTTTTGCGAATTTAGAATCATATCTAAAGTTTTGGAGCTAGTTGAAAACTTCTCAAGAACATTCTTGAGATTTTCAACTTCGCTCCTTAAGTCCTTATTTTCATTTTCAAGGGACTTATCATGCATAACATCAATTACCTTATCCTTAGAGGTTTTCAATTTTTCTACCTCTACCTTTAAGGATTTAATCTTGTTCTTGGACTTCTTAAGCAACTTAGTTAGACACGCTATAGCTCTATAGAACTTATCTAACTCGGGAGAGATTAACTCTTCATCATCCGAAGATGATGAAGGCGTAGTTGAGGAGCTTGATTCGTCTCCACTCTCATTGGATGATTCTTCTAAGGCTACGAGAGCCACATGACAGTGGTTCTTTTCCTCCTCCTTATCCTTCTTCTTCTTCCTGTCACATGCGACAAAAGTCAACCCTTTCTCCTTTAGACTTTGGTTAGAGATCTCATGTAGTTTCATCTCACAAAATAGATCTTCTAACTTAGCAAAGGAAAGATCCTTAGACACCTTGTAGGCATCCACCATGGATGACCACAAAGTATTCCTTGGAAAAGCTTTTAGGACATACCTCACAAGGTCGCGGTTCTCGACCATTTCATTTATGGAGTCTAGACTATTCAATACTTTTTTGAATCGACAATGAAGCATACTTACAGTTTCATTTTCTCCCATGGTGAGACTTTGGAGTTGGTTGAGAAGGAGGTCCTTCTTGGCTGTCCTGGTTTCATGAGTTCCTTCATGGAGCTCAATAATCTTATTCCATAGATCTTTAGCACTTGTGAAAGGACCCACCTTGACCAACTGATCCTTGGTCATCCCACATTGCAAGGTGATGATAGCTTTGACATTAGCTTCCCCCTTCTTGACTTGCTCAGCCGACCAACTAGAAAACTCAAGCTCATTTCCCTCATGATCCGTTGGAGGGGAGAAACTCTCCTTCACTGAGAACCATATGCTCATGTTGGTTTTGAGGTAGAACTTCATCCTTGACCTCCAATATGTAAAATCAGTGCCGTCGAGGAATGGAGGTCGGTTTGTGCTCAATCCTTCTCTTCCAACCATCTTGTTGTAAGCTCTCGGATGTTAAGCCTTGAACAGAGCCCCAAGCTCTGATACCACTTGTTGGAACCCGGATGGCTAGAGAGGGGGGGGGGTGAATATAGCTAGACACTTAGACTTTAAGCTTTTAAAATCTTTCTGCACTTCAAAGTTAGGCAGCGGAAGCAAATGCAGAAACAGAAAACTAAAAACAACAAACCAAAGTAAAAGGAAAGCAAACCGACGCTAACACCTCGATATACAAGGTTCAGGGATAACTTGCCCCTACTCCTTGGCGTGCCCGTGAGGTGGGCGATCCCTTGATCGTCGGCAGATCAAGCCCCGGTGAACACCGGATAAGATAGAGCCTCCTTCTCGGTGGAGAAACCTCTCCACAAATCTCACGGATGATTGAACTTGAGTACAAGAGATCACACAAGAAGGAACACTCACAAAGATCTCACAGGAATGCAACAAGATCGCTCAAGCACAAAGCAATAGAGAGCACGAACAAAGCCCAGCCAAACATCCCAAGTTTCTGTCTTGTTCACGTCGCTCCTCTGCTTCCAGCTTCGTCACTTAAGCTCCCTCTCACCATCGCAAGATTCATCAGCATCCACTGAGCCAGCCTGAACCCACTGACCTCCCTGAGCACTCAGTCCACTGAAGACCTCCTCTCCAGCTGAGTTTCCGTCAGTCGCCATCTGCTCCAGTTGTCGTTGAAACCTGAGAAGGAGAAACAAACAAACCTGCTCCAAGGAAAGCCTCCCATTGACCCTCCTTGAGTATTTGAATCACCTGCTATCACCTGCACACTCGAACAGAGGCTTAGCAATGCATATCAAAAAGAATCGACAATGTATCAGAGAATCGGCAGAGAAAACAGACGCGATCAAACACTTCTGACAGCGTATTTGAATTAAAGTTCTGCTCCTGATCGGTCACCAGACCGATCAGGAAGGACCCTGATCGGTCACCAGACCGATCCAGCAGTCTTCTGCACACTCCTGATTGGTCCCCAGACCAATCCAGCATTTTGCTGCACACTCCAGATCGATCCCCAGACCAATCAGGCTCCAGCCTGATTGGTCACCAGATCAATCAGGCTGCTTCCTGACCGATCAGGCTCCATCCCGATCGGTCACCACAGTGAGAAAACTTTAATCGTGGACATCAGATCCTAGGTCTTGGATCGGTCACTGCACCGTTCAGGAGCTGATCAACGGGGGAACTCAACTCACTGTGTGCTCCCTGATCGGTCACCAGACCGATCCACGAAGGAGCACCGTGCCAACTTCCCTGATCGGTCACCAGACCGATCCAGGCAAGCCCAAATGGACTCTAAGTCACGAGAACAAGCCTCCAGCCCTTCTCTGACTCGAGCCATGCCCAGCTTCACTCACTGGGACTTCAACCTAGCCCTCCAAGCTAGGACCTGGCTTCACTCACCAGGGTTTCGGTCACCCGGCTTCACTCACCGGGACCCGGCTTCACTCACCAGGATTTCAACCTAGCTTCACTCACTAGGATTTCAATCACCTGGCTTCACTCACCAGGACCCGGCTTCACTCACCGGGATTTCCATCACCCGGCTTCACTCACCGGGATTTCCATCACCTGGCTTCACTCACCAAGACCCGACTTCACTCACCGGGATTTCCATCACCCGACTTCACTCACCAGGACCCGGCTTCACTCACCGGGATTTCCATCACCTGGCTTCACTCACCAGGACCCGACTTCACTCACCGGGATTTCCATCACCCAACCCTCCAGGCTAGGACTTTTCACCTAACCCTCCAAGTTGGGACTTTTCACCTAACCCTCCAAGTTAGGACTTTTCACCTAGCCCTCCAAGCTAGGACTTTTCACCCAACCCTCCAAGTTAGGACTAAACTCAAATCATAACTTAAATCGGTGTCAACACCAAAACAACAATCAGGGTCAGACTGCATCAACACTTAGAAAATTAAAGAATAATGAGCGTAACAAAGCAAGAGTTGAGGGATCAATATGTAATGCATATCTGGTTGAAGAAACAAGTTTGTTTTGCTCGTATTACTTTGCTGAAAATGTGAAAACCAGATGAAAGTGTCCACGCAATCAAGATGACATTCAAATTACTATCTGATAATATAATTAAAATTCTTACATGATATCAAATTACCTTATATGTCAGGTTGTATGAACAATAATTGTACATTCAAAATCCATCTATAAGTGCAAATGAGGTAGATTAGAAGATAGAGGATGAATTTGCATTTTGGTTTCAAATATATGTAAGTGAGTTAATATGCATTTTTATGTTTACAATTCTTTATTATATATTAATCTAATTTTATCAATGGCCATTACTATAAGTGAATGATCATAGAATATCAAATGTAGAAGATGAACGAATAAAAAATCTCGCATTTGGACCTCTGTGTGCCGTGACGATCTTTTCTGGTTATTACATGAATGGATACAGATTTCATGTGGGCTAACGTGATTCACAAAGGCTAACGTATAATTTTGATGTATGTGTCAAAGGATCAACAAACAACAATGATACTCAATTTGACTATTATGACAGACTAGAGGAAATTATCGATGTTGAATACCCAGCGTTACCTTTCAAAAGATGTGTATAATTCAGGTGTTCTTGGTATGATCCAACTCCAAGGACGGGAACCAGAAAATATCGTTTATGTAACTTAGTTGAGGTTAATTCAACCAAAAGATTCAACTGTTAGGATGTATACTATAAGCCTAGCTTTTGTATGGACATCTCTTTTGGAATAAGAATCACAATGGTCATGTGTTTATATTTTATATTTGTTATATGTGCAGTTGTCCATGTTAGGACCAAAAGTGAAAGATCGATGTAGGCGTGCAGGGGGGGTGAATGCACTTTCTTTGATCGTTTGATCTCTACACAGATGTTAGCGCAGCGAAAATAATATGCAAAGACAATAACAATGCTAACAAAAATTCTTTTACTTGGTATCCACCCAGATGGGTGACTAATCCAAGGATGCACACCGCGAGCACCACTTTTCACTATAGAAAAGTATCCTTGAGGTGGAGAAACCTTTACAGCAAAAGCTTCCTCTTTACAGGTGTAGAAAGATGATGGAGGATGCAAGAAATCACTTTACAATTTGGCAGCACTTCGTTACTATACAGAACTGTACAGACACGTGTAACGAGGCCTCCTTTTATAGGTGAAAAGGACAGATTTGCAGTCTGTCCAGACGCCCACCAGTCGACTGCCCCTAGGGCAGTCGACTGGCCCAGTAGTAAATGCTGGCCAACGGCTAGCCAACGGCTAGTGAACAGCTAGCCAATGGCTAGTTTTGGGGTATACCAGTCGACTGCCCCAAGGCCAGTCGACTGGTCCGAGGTTGCAAACTCTCTGTGGGTTTTGGCAGTCGACTGCCTCCAGGCCAGTCGACTGTCCTGCCTCCCAGCTCAGCTCCAGCCACTTTAAACCTTCTCCTTCGCGTGTGCCTTCAGGTCTGCTCCCTTGGTTCGGCCCTTGAAGTCCTCTTCCTCTGGCTATCGTCCCTCGGATGCGCACACAAGCCTTCTCTTGGCTTGCCTCCATGCCACCCTTCACGTGTGCCCTTTGAAGTCCACTTCCCGGCTTGCCCTTGGAGCTCTCATCCCTCGGCTCTCGTCCCTCGAATAGGTCTTCCAAGTGTGATTTTCCAAGTCCTGCAAACTCAATCACACAAATCAAATACAACATAACACTCTAACTTTAAACCTATTCGCCCACACATCAAAACCATGATCTTCCAATCATTTAAAGGGCCGATTGCCTCAACAATCTCCCCCTTTTTGATGTGTGGCAATATGTTTAAGTTAGAGATAAGTAACAACAATATCAATAGCAAATGATAGCAATTGAAACATTATGAGATATAACAACCCTAAGAGATAACCTCCCCCTTAACCTATGTCCTCTCCACAGTTTCAATTCTAATCATATTCCAAGTTAAGTTTCCACTTAACAGCATCAATAAGAATGTAAGACATATCCAAACCTAAGTGGTATCTCCCCCTTAATCCATGTCTTCTCTCCAAGTTTTAACCTTTCAAGGTCTAAGTTAGACAAAATACCTAAAATCATCCATTTTAAGTTAAAATTCTAACTTTAAACACCCATTCTCCCCCTTTGACACCATCAAAATGATTGCCTCATGCAACCAAACCCTATGGCATCAGGTACGAGGATTATTGATTTCTGAATTTTCTCACAGCAGCTGAAAATAACTATGCCAGTCGACTGCCCATAGGGCAGTTGACTGATACGCCATCAGTCTGAAATTTCAGCTTTTCTATCGAATTTCAGAAACTCCCAGAAATTTCTAGAAAATTCCAAAAAATGTAAAATTTTGCATACATGTTTGAAATGTTATACTCTATCAGGGAAAAATATTAAAACATATAAAATTTCAACGATGCACGTCTTTTGATAAAAACTCAAAAGTTTTGAAAAATACTACATTTTGTATCAACCTTTGAAACCAATTATGCAAATATGTGACTTTTAAAAGCATGACACAATATGTAAAACATACAATGGTTTTCAAAGTTTTAAAATGTCTAACTATGATCTTTGGCAAAGTGTCCATTGATTAAACACTTCCCTCCCTCATAGTTGGTCTAGTTTTGATATTTTGATACTTTTAATGGTTCAACAATGTGCCACAAGCACAAGTGAGCCAAATGTATCACCCTAATGGATCAAGCACCCTTTTTTAAAGCTAATGTGTCCAAGTTCATTCTATACTTCCACAAAAAACATTCCAAGGCCTCTTCTTAAGGATGTAAACTCCGATTCGGGAAGAGGTTTGGTAAAGATGTCGGCTAGGTTCGATTTTGATTCAACATAGTGTAATTCTATGTCTCCCCTTGCCACATGGTCTCTAATGAAGTGATGTTTCACTTCAATGTGTTTTGTTCTAGAATGGTGAACCGGATTTTTAGTTAGGTTGATTGTGCTTACATTATCACACAAGACTTTGACCTTGGTGTAATGTAGCTCATAGTCCTCTAAGGTGTTGGGACCGGGTGCATGTCAACAAGGATACGAGTTCGTAAAATTTTAAATTTTTACGTGCAGCGGAAGAATTTGCATAAAATAATTTCTTAAATTATTTTAACTTCGTATCTAGCATGCAATCTTATGGTGTGTTGACATAATCATAAAATAAAACTTTGCGGAAAAGTAAACTAATTTACATTATACCTCTCGTAACTCGAAGTAAGGGACGAGATCCAACCGTAGCGTCCCTTGGAAGCTCCGCCTCTATTCACGTCCACGCCGAGTTCTCTTCGGGATGACTTCACAAAGTCACGAGTTTTGTGCCGACGAGAACTACTAGATTCTCTATAGGCACAACAATGAAGATCAAGAGAAGAAAAGGAAACTAACCAACGAAGTAACGGAATCGAATTCCGAGAGAGAGGGAGATGTGATCCGCTTCTTCTTCTTCTTGGTTGGATTCTTCTTCTCCTTGAAGCTCACGGCAACACCTTGCCTTGGTGTAGGTTGGGCGCCGGCCCTAATGGAGCTAGGGTGGCCGCCGGCCCTAATGGAAGGGAGGGGGAAGGAGGAGAGAAGAGAAGAGAGAGAGGGAGAGCTCTATTTCGATTATCAAAATCTTAGGAATCCAAGGCTTGCCTATGGTTCCTTATATAGTTGCTTCTCCCTTGCCAAGTCTTCTCTTAATCGAATTAACGGAATTAACGGAATTAGTTATCATAAGAAATTTATCCTATAAATTCTCTTATGAATTATTCCGTTTAAACTAAGTTTTATTATAACTAACTTTATAATAAAACTAATTAGTTATCATAAGAAATTTATCCTATAAATTCTCTTATGAATTTTATTATAACTAACTTTATAATAAAACTAATTAATTATCATAAGAAATTTATCCTATAAATTCTCTTATGAATTATTCCGTTTAAACCAAGTTTTATTATAACTAATTTTATAATAAAACTAATTAGTTATCATAAGAAATTTATCCTATAAATTCTCTTATGAATTTTATTATAACTAACTTTATAATAAAACTAATTAATTATCATAAGAAATTTATCCTATAAATTCTGAATTATTCCGTTTAAACCAAGTTTTATTATAACTAACTTTATAATAAAACTAATTAATCTCTCCTTTTATTATGGAATAAATTTTATAAGAAATTTATAAATTTTCTTATTATGGAAAAATCAATTCATAATTAATTTTATAAAATTAAAATAAACCAATTCATGGATTATTTTAACTTCCACAAAAAGAATAAATTTCTATAAATTTATTTATATAAATTTCTTTATACAAATTTCTTTATCCATAATTTATAAAACAAATCGTGCTAGATTTGTTTTATTAATTAAACCAAAATTAATTGGTTTTTCTCCCTTTAGGTGGCCGGCCAACCAAGGAGGGTTGGCACCCTCTTTGGCCGGCCCAAACCGAGCCGAACCAACGCGAATTAAACTTATTTAATTCGCCCAATAAGCCTTCAAAAGACTTAGCCAATTTTAGCTTCCATTGCGCCTCTAATTAACTCAGATTCGACTTATTTCTCTTGATCGAAAAATCCAATTTTCAACTCGTTTTAAATCCCTCGGATTACTCGTAGTGCGTGTGACTAAATAGGCTTTCGATTTATGTTGGCCGTCTATAATCAACAAATTATAGAACGATCATAAGTGGCACCTAGTAGTACATCATGACCCCCAATTAATCGAAAGATCAACGGTTTGACCTCAGAAGAAATTATTCTGAAACCCTTCAGCAGCTCTAATGAATTGTGCCTCATTCCCTTCACCATCTTATACCCACTTGGTTCAGGACACGGTCTATTTGTGTCAGTCCCCACTAGGCTGACTACGTCACACCTAGCCCAAGTAGTGTCTTTCTCGTCCTTTGGATTTCTAATTACTGTCATGTATTTAAGAGACTTGCACTCTTAACATGATATACTCTGGCCAGAGATTTTGAGTAACAATCCGACGATAGGCCTGGGTATACATCTCCTCGCAAGGAGTGGTGAATCCTTTGTAGGCTGTTCAAACATCTTCGGGCACTTTGGCTTATACCCAATCATCCTGGGTCCACACCTCCTTGGAGATGCTTGCTTAAGATGTTAAAGTATAAGTCTCCATGACCAAGATGACTTGAACACCGCAAGTCAAAGGAACATCACACTTAAGCCGCAGTAAGAACTTCATTGACATATCTATATAGATTACCATATGAAGTCTTACAGCTAGTCACTCTAATGAACTAGTTCCCTTAACTAGCATCCATGTTTATCTCCGGACATCCCAATGTCACCAGCCAGTGAGAATCAACTGATTAGAGAATAACCCATGCTAGTCTCAACAGAATTGATAGTGTCCGTATTTATCAATTCATCGACAAGGGATATTTTCAATACTTCACATTTGCGCATTTAGAGATAATCACTAGTTGTGATCCCATCACAAATTCTCTTATGCTGTGAGTTGTATTGCGGACATTCAGTAGATGAGTTTAAGATCCCAATCAAATACACAAGCATGTATACTCAAATAGTGAATTATCATTTATTAATATAAATGTTTTACAATCATAAGGCGATTGCCTTAGGACACTTCTCTGACATCACTAACATAAGGTGTGCATGATCCAGAGGAGTTGGGAAATACATCCACCCATTGCCAACTGAAAGATCGATGTAGGCGTGCAGAGGGGGGTATCCCTCTTGAAACGTCATTACAAGTGTTCTGGTTGATTGTTAGATCTTCCAAAACGCACCGGCTCTGATACCAACTGAAAGATCGATGTAGGCGTGCAGAGGGGGGTGAATGCACTTTCTTTGATCGTTTGATCTCTACACAGATGTTAGCGCAGCGGAAATAATATGCAAAGACAATAACAATGCTAACAAAAATTCTTTTACTTGGTATCCACCCAGATAGGTGACTAATCCAAGGATCCACGCCGCGAGCACCACTTTTCACTATAGAAAAGTCTCCTTGAGGTGGAGAAACCTTTACAGCAAAAGCTTCCTCTTTACAGGTGTAGAAAGATGATGGAGGAAGCAAGAAATCACTTTACAATTTGGCAACACTTCGTTACTGTACGGAACTGTACAGATACGTGTAACGAGGCCTCCTTTTATAGGTGAAAAGGACAGATTCGCAGTCTGTCCAGACGCCCACCAGTCGACTGCCCCTAGGGCAGTCGACTGGTCCAGCAGTAAATGCTGGCCAATGGCTAGTGAACAGCTAGCCAACGGCTAGTTTTGGGGTATACCAGTCGACTGCCCCAAGGCCAGTCGACTGGTCCGAGGCTGCAAACTCTCTGTGGGTTTTAGCAGTCGACTGCCTCCAGGCCAGTCGACTGCCCTGCCTCCCAGCTCAGCTCCAGCCACTTCAAACCTTCTCCTTCGCGTGTGCCTTCAGGTATGCTCCCTTGGTTCGCCCCTTGAAGTCCTCTTTCTCTGGCTATCGTCCCTCGGATGCGCACATAAGCCTTCTCTTGGCTTGCCTCCATGCCACCCTTCACGTGTGCCCTTTGAAGTCCACTTCCCGGCTTGCCCTTGGAGCTCTCCTCCCTCGGCTCTCGTCCCTCGAATAGGTCTTCCAAGTGTGATTTTTCAAGTCCTGCAAACTTAATCACACAAATCAAATACAACATAACACTCTAACTTTAAACCTATTCGCCCACACATCAAAACCATGATCTTCCAATCATTTAAAGGGCTGATTGCCTCAACAAAAAGGAATTTAGATATCTCCACAATGGTATAATATTGTCCAATTTGGGCCTAAGCTCTCATGGTTTTGCTCTTGGGCTCTCCCAAAAAGCCTTATACCAATGGAGACATCTTTTTTCCTTATAAGCCTATGATCTTTCTCATGTGTTTTTGATGTGGGACTATGTTTGTAACCTTGCAACCCCAACAATCCCCCACTCAAACAAAGGACCATAAGCCCCCTCAAGCGGAAACCCTTTCTGTTTAATATCCGATCCTCATCCTACCAGGACTTTCTGTCCCTCGGTCCACCCGACCTACTAGGACTTCACCGCCTAGCCGCAACTATGACTTCTCTGTCTGGTGTCTGGTCCTCTTGATCAAGACACCAAAGCCTACACATCCTTTATTCAAGGCTTAACCCTCATGGTTAGATCTGGATCATGACTCTAACTCGTGCTTCTTCTGGCGATTAGTCCGGTGAAGAATGACCTGACTCTGATACCAATTGTTAGGACCAAAAGGAATTTAGATATCTCCATAATGATATGATATTGTTCATTTTAGGTCTAAGCCTTCATGATTTTGCTCTTGGGCTCTCCCAAAAGGCCTCATACGATTGGAGATCTCTTTTTTCCTTATAAGCATACGATCTTTCCCATGTGTTTTCGATGTGGGATTATGTGTGCAACCTTGCAACCCCAACAATCCCCCCTTAAACAAAGGACCACAAGCCCCCCTCAAGTGGAAACCCTTTATGTTTAATGTCCAATCCTCACCATACCAAGACTTTCTGCCCCTCGGTCCACTCGACCTACTAGGACATCACCGTCTAGCCGCAACTAGGACTTCTCTGCCTGATGTCTGGTCCTCTTGATCAAGACACGAAAGCCCACACATCCTTTATTCAAGGCTTAACCCACATGGTTAGATCTAAATCATGCCTTTAACTCGTGCTTCTTTTGGCGGTTAGTCCGGTGAAGAGCGACTTGGCTATAATACCAATTGTTAGGATCGAAAGAAATTTAGATATCTCCATAATGGTATGATATTGTCCACTTTGGGTCTAAGCCCTCATGGTTTTGCTCTTGGGCTCTCCCAAAAGGCCTCATACTAATGGAGATATCTTTTTTCCTTATAAGCCTATGATCTTTCCCATGTATTTTCGATTTGGGACTATGTTTGCAACCTTGCAACCCCAACAGTACATTACTTTACGTTGTAGATGACATGGTGTGTGGTACCACACAGAAGATCATGTTATCAGTTCCTTGTAAAATATATGTAGTGGCTCACAACCAAGATGAATTTGGACAAACCATTGGAATGATTGTAGTGTAATTTGATTTTAGTCTATCTTGATTATAGAATTACACTAGTACACTTTGTGTGTATTGAGCAGGACCGATTTGAGGTAATTCGATTTATACCGACTATATAAAACAAGACCTCAGGTTATTATGGATGTACATGCTCTTAATCCCAATATAATAACGGACACATGTACTTAATATTTATTTCTTTAATTTACCAATGGGCGAGATTTATTTGTTAAATCAATAGGCCCTGTAAATTGATAAATAATATTATTTATATGATGTACTGTTGATTATAGAAAGAAATCATGTCCTAATTATTTTAGGATGATGATGTCCCCTTGAGGAGCTCATAAAGATTATCATATAAATCCTACAGGTGGACTTGGTCTGACATGATAATAAAGTTGAGTGGTACTACTATTGTAGTTAAATATTAATTAATTAAATTGTCAGTAATTTAATTAATTAATGGACATGTGATATATTAAACGCGGGAAGATAATGTACACATAATATGGTGGAGCCCATATATTATTATGGGGTTGGTGCGGTAGTTCAATAATAACATATTAGTGGAGCGGGTTATTATTAACGGATCGAGTTTAGGATCCGTTAGGAGACCAAAATCAACTCCTCCTCATGGTCCTTATTATAGCCTATATATACCGTCATAAGCTATGAAACCAAAAGCCTAATCAAGCCTCTCTTATTCTCTCTCTCTCTCTCTCTCTCTCTCTCTCTCCCTTGGTAGCGTGCGGCGCCGGTGCAAGGAGGGAGGCCTCGACTAGGGTTTTGGGGAAGGGGAAGAAAAGTTTCTTTCTTCTTCTCTATTCTCTTCTTCTCTTCTCCCTTGGGCGTTCGCGACTACAAGCTTAGGAGAAGGGGTCGACGCATCCTTGTTTGGGAGCTAAGGTTCGGCACAAGAAGAAGGAGAGTCTTCTTGTCTCCTTTAGGTTCTGTGCAAGCAAGAGGAAGGAGAAAAAGGTTTTTGGTGGCTTTGTTTCTTGGATGATCATCGTCCACACGACGTCCAAGAAGAGGATAGGAATACGATAGAAGATCAAGAGGTAAAACAAGAGGTAAGATCTTGTTTTCATTCTAGTTTCATTGTATTTTCTTATTTTACTTGGGCCCCGAAACAAACATAAGAATCGGCGATCCAAACTTCATCTTCTTTTCCGCTGCTAATCGATAAAGGAGTTTGATTGCTTGAACAACAAGTTTGTTCAAGCTATCACTCAATCGAAAAGCATGAAGATGAAATAGGTCGTTTGAGAAGTTTTCTCTCCCTTCCGGATTAGTTCTAATCAATAGAATTTTAATTCAGGGAGATAGGGACGAATTCCGCAACCGAAACCAACAGTTGATATCAGAGCCATGGTTTCCGATTTTGTGTGTTTTAGATTCGGTTACTTTCATGCTTATCATATATAATATGCCGGATAATAGTAGGATGTGCAATAGGCTAACTTTTTTGTTGCAGACATAAGATCCAACTATTATGACTATGTGATTGTGTATGATTGTGTGTGTGATTGTATTTATTTGAATCCTCGGGGTTGACGAGGCCATTTGTATTTAATCGTAATTAAATACGACGATGTTAGCCGCTTAGTTTTAACTTATTTCGATCTAGATTTTATGTACACTTCTTTGTGGAGTATAAGATCGATAGATGTAAATTAAAATTAATTTTTTTTTTTGGCTCGGGTCCCTTGCTTGCGCGGCTAAAGAAGGTGGAGTCGAGGTGGCAACACGACTGGAGGCGTATTGGAGAACAGCGGATTCTACAAAGTCATAATAGTTGGAAATATTGTATTTTCATATTTATGCTTTGCTATTTGATATGCTTGTTGTGGATGCTATAAAAATTCCTTGGTTTTTAAAATTAAAAAATAACTAAGGCTACGTTTGGTAAGGGGTAATGTAATCGAGTCTGTAATGTAATCGAGTTTGTAATGTAATGTAATCTCGATTACGTTACTATGTTTGGTAACGAGTCGTATGTAATCTTTGATAACCATATGTTGCGTTTGGTGAAGGGTAATCCATCTTGTAATGTAATCAAAGATTGGCAACCGACGACTGACAACGACGATCGATGACCATGGTTGGCGATCGCCGCCTGTCGGCCGGCGACCGATGATCGTTGACCGACGTCGGTCGGCCGGCGACCCGCCGGCGATCCCCGACCACCCAGCGCCCGGCGACCGGCGACCGCCCGTCGACCGGCGGCCGACCGGCGACCGCCGCTGCCCGGCCGACCGACGACTACTGCCGCCCGGCCGACCGGCGACCGCCACCGCTCAACCGACGACTTTACAAGCTGTAATGTAATCGGATTACATCATTTTTGTTTTGTAATCGAGATTACAAATCTCGAGCCACTTTTGTAATCGAGATTCCATTACATTACAATTTTAAAATTATTCCAAACAAAGGAATCCAACTTGTAATGTAATCTTGATTACATTACAAGATGGATTACCCCCTACCAAACGCAGCCTAAGTGGGAGAGGGAATCTTTGAGTCTCGTGGCCTCCATTACTAATTTGAAAAGTGATGCAAACAAACTTGTGCGTTGACTCTGAGTGCTTTCCTCCACATTGGATGAGTTTGTTTTGCGGATCACTAGTTCAAACTTTCTTATGGATGATTTTAGGAAATTATTTAGAAGCGTGTGATCTTCTCCATCGGAAGGGACATAATCCTAGATAATGGACTTAGTAATCAAAGTAATAGTGTACACTTAGATGGAATTAATAGTATCCTTCCCATTGGGGTCACTGCTATTATTTGTATGGTCGAAGATAAACCAACTATTAATTTTATTTGTCAAAAAATAAGGTTGACAAGATAATAAAATTAATAGGTAAGCCTCCTCTTACAAATGTTTGAATTATTATACGTCCACACTATAGTGGCATACGAAATTCACGGTTTTTTGAGGTGTTGGTGAATTTAAAATTTTATTGTTTGAGAAATCAATATTATTTTAAATTCTAATGTTTTGACCAATGTGATTCTCAGGTTTTTCAAAATGGCTTTCAATCCCCTTGCTGTGATTTTAAAAGAAAACAAACTTATTGGTACTAATCATATTGATTGGAAAAGGAACTTGGATATTGTCTTGACTGCTGAGAAGTATAAATTTGTACTTTTTGAGATATGTCCCGCTAAGTCTAGAGATGATTCTAGTGAAGAGGAGAAAGAGAATTATAGGAAGTGGGTAAAGGCAGATGAGATGGCGCAGTGTTACATCTTGGGCAGTCGACTGCTACATGGAGCAGTCGACTGGTGTTGGGCACAAAAAGATCAGTTGACTGATATTCTGTGCAATCGACTGGTATCGACTGGAATTCGAACGTTGAGTTGTAACGTTTGAATCTGGGTGAACCAATCGACTGGTATTGGCACCAATCGACTGCTAACGGTTGGAACAATACCAAGCCCTATTTAAGAGAGCTCGGTTTGGCTGAGTAAAGGTTGACGAAATAAGCTTGGGTAAAACTTATTAGTAGTCTACAAGTGCTTAGGTGTGGTTATAAGGTTGTGGCGAGGTTTCTCCACCCACATGGAGCGACACGAGCTAGCCGGAGGCTTTCCGAGGAGTCATCCACCGACGGATCGGGATCGTCCACCTTACGAACAGCCGTGGAGCAGGAGTTTTATCTCTGAACTACGTTAAATTGGTTTGTGTTTTTCTTTGTTAGTTTTAGTTTGTATTGTATTTCGTTGCGCACTAACACGTGTAGGAAGAACTGACGAATTAAGTGGGTGATCAACTTTTCACCCTCGTCTAGCCGTACACATCGATCCCAAGAAAAATCACATATGATCAGATGAGAGCTCTTGGAGTTAGGAGACGTTCAAGTTCCTCCTCCTCCTCCTCCTCTAATGAGATTAGTCAATTATGGGAGGAGAATAATGCTCTACGGACTCGACTCACGATAATGGAGATGACGTGGGCCGAGAAGGACGCAGAGAGGGATGTAGAGCTAAGGGAACTGCGGGCCCGCCAGGCACACACTGAGGCAAGCTTTTGCAACAACCCTATCACCAATGTCACAGATGCCCGCCCCTCCTCATTTTGAGTCTTAGGAGACACAGGATCCTGATGATACTTCAGATAAGTAGAGACATTTTTGTGGTATGTTATATTTTTCTCTACATTTATAAAATCAAATTATTATACTATCTGATTTGTTATTATATGTATCACTAAATATTTCTTATTTTTTTCATTTTCGTTTACAGATTCTACATTTTCAGAGTTGAATTCAGACATTGTTTTGGTTGAACGATTTGTATATTAGATATTTTATATATTATTAATGTTGAGGCAATCTGTGATCAGGAGTGATCATGTGTTTTGATGTTTGGGCAAAGGGTTTAAGTTAGTCTTTCTCTTGTGTACTAATATGTGTATGTGAGTGTGTAGGTTGTACATGTTTACACATATTGACTTGGCTGGATGACTTCGGTATGGTGAAGGGTTGCATGGAGACAAGCTGGAGGCTTGTGTGCACCCGAGGGACCTGATATAGCAGGGATGATGAGCCGAGGGGCGCGGACTTCGAGGCGTACGTGAAGGATGGCATGGAGACCAGCTGGAGGCTTGTGTGCATCCGAGGGACGAGGGCTGAAGATGAAGATGGCGTGAAGGCAATAGTCAAGGCTGCTGGTGAAGAGTCAGCTGAGGCAAGGGACAAGAGCCGAGGGAGGAGGACTCCAAGGGCAAGCCGGGAAGTGGACTTCAAAGGACACACGTGAAGGGTGGCATGGAGGCAAGTCAAGGACTTGCGTGCACATCTGAGGGACGACAGCCGGTGAAAGAGGACTTCAAGGGGCAAGCCAAAGGAGTGGACCTGAAGGCACGCTTGGAGGAGGGTCAAGAGAGTGAGTGGGAGTGCTGTTGTAAGCTGGGCAGTCGACTGGGGGTTGTCCAGTCGACTGCCAAAACTCATAGTAGGTTCTGGACCCTATACCAGTTGACTGCCATTCTGGCAGTCGACTGGTAAGTCACCAGAATTCGAACGTTGGGGTTGTCAACGGTTGAATCTGAGTGGTGGCAGACGACTGCCCTGGGACCAGTCGACTGCCAGCGGGTTTTCTTGCCCGAGTTCTATTTAAAGAGGACTCGGTTAGGGCTGGGTTTCTTGATGAAACAAGCTTGGTTAAGGTTTGTTAGTAGTCTCTTGAGTCCAGATCGTGTCAAGGTGCTGTGGCGAGGTTTCTCCACCCACAAGGAGCGACGAGGGCTAGCCGGAGGTTATCCGGGGATTAATCCACCGATGGATTCTTGGATTAGTCACCCGTCCGAGGTGGATACCAAGTAAATCGGTTTGTTAGCAGTGTTTTCTTTGTTGTTTGTGTTTATTATTATTGTTTCCGCTTGCGCATACTAACAACATAGGAAGAACAAGCCGAAGAATTACTATTCACCCCCTCTAGCGGACATAATCGATCCTACAATTGGTATCAGAGCGAAGGACCACTCGTGATTGGACTAACCGCCAAGAAGAGCAAAAGCTAGAGGGAATAACATGGAAGACAAATTCAGGGAAGACATCTACACTCCACCGCCCTACGAGCATGAAGACTTCAATTTTTGGAGGGCGAGGATCGAGACGTAGTTTGGAATGGAGTGGAAACTACGAATTGCCCTTGAAGAGCCCTTCGAAGTTCCAAAGGACAAGCATGGAAAGAGGCTTCGCCCTAGATATTGGACTAAGGAGCAACAAGAACAAGCTAGGGCAAATGAGAAGGTAATCAATATATTGATTAATATTTTGCCTAACAATGTGTTGAGTGGTGTAGGGGCATATCAAAATGCACATTAGTTATGGAAAAGGTAGAAGAATATCATGAAAACGCTACCCGAGTCCAAATGGTAGAAGAGCCCAAAGAAATCACCTCAATGGTCCAAGAAAGGGAAGAAGAAGAGGAATTGTTAACTTCATCAAGTAAAGAATTGCTCACATCCTCAAGTGAAGTGGAAGAAGTGAGTGAGAGGTCATCCACTTCATCAAGGGAGGAAGAGGAAGAGGTCACCACCTCAAGGATTGAGGGGGAGGAGAGACCCACTTCCATACCAGAGCAAGAAGAAACTTCAACCTCCACCAAAGCAAGGAAAAAGGAACATATTATATGCTTTAGATGCAACGAAAAGGGGCACTACAAGGACAAGTGTCCAAATTGTAAGAAAAAGGAGGTACACTCTAAACCCATCTCAATTCATTTAAATTCTAACATGGATTGTAGAAGTGGAGAAGCCCAAGAGAAGAAAAAGAAAATTTGATGCTTCACATGTGGAGAATTGGGGCATTACCACACCAAGTGCCCTAGAAAAAGTGAGCTAAAGAAAATGGAGCACTTGAGGAGATGGGAGAAAGAAGAAAGAAAGAAGAGAAGAAGTCCACATCAAGGAGGAACTCTAAAGGTAAGGAAGGTAACTCCTAATCTTAAGCCAAAATATAATTTAAATTCAAGTTCCTCTATGCATGATAAAAATAAAGTTAATTATTCATCTATGCATGCTAGAATTAGGAAAAATTGCTTACTTGAGCATAATTTTGGATTTAGATATAATGATAGGGCTAGGGTTAACAAGGTAGATCAAACCCCTAGAAAGGTCATACATCATGAAAAATCAAAGACCTTTAGACCTAAGGATCATGACATTAATCCCAAGAAGGGAAGGAATGTGCCTAGAAAGGAGGGTAGGTCTAGGGATGTCCAAAGTGGACATGTGGATTCTAGGTTTAGGAACCTAGAAAGGGAAAATCAAGCTTTAAGGGAAAAGCTTGATAGGTTAGAGAAAACCCTAGAGAGATTCACTATTGGATCTAAGGGTTTAGATATGATGTTGGGTGGCTTAAATCGCACCAATGATAGATCGGGGTTGGGATACCGATCTAAGAACTCCCATGCCGAGGGAAAGAAATATGCTAGGGTAGCATATGATTATGAAAAGAAGGGGGAGTCCAAAAATGGCAAGGGGATGCCATTTAAAGGAAAAAGAAATGACTTAACCAAGGACAAGGTGTCTAAGATTAAGAGGGTTGTGTTTGTAGGCCAAGAGTCACTGGAGGTACACCGGTGTGGCCTAGTTGTCGTTGAGTCACCAAGGGAGGTGGCTAGGGCTAAGAGCTCAAGGGGGAGCTCTAGGAGCCTTTGGGATATATAGTAAATGGACCTTGGGAGGGGGTGCTCCTAGAGGTCTAGATGGATCATAGAGTGTGCCAAAAGAATTGGAGACGGACTTAAGTCTCAATTCTTGGGTTTTGGCACGGTGTTTTTGAGTTTCATGCATGTAAATATGACATTGGGGTCATATTGCATGAAAATTAGTTTTTGGTGTGTAATTGCCATGTAAATCAATGCTAGAGACGCATTGTGGGTTGGCATGGGCAAATACATCAAGAGGAAACCAAAATTAGGATTTTATGTCAAGATTTGATTGAAGTTTTTAGCTAGTTTTGAGTTTTGTGTCAAACATGTGAATGGTGATAGATACATTTTGGAATGTATTTTTTCCAAGTAGGTATGGGCACCACAAACCTCTCCACAAAATTTGGGAATTTTTAGAGATTTGTGAAATTTTTGGCGCATTTCTGAATTTCGTCAGAAATGCTGAAATTTCAGACTTTAAGAGTATCAGTTGACTGCCATTTTGGCAGTCGACTGGTCAGGGCTGATTTTTGTATCAGCAGCTGGGTTGGTGTCCAAATGATGCAAAACAAGTGTGTGGGGGGCTAGTACACATTGTTTATGGTCATTAGGGACTAAAAGAACCAATGATTGAGATATTGTTGGGTTCTTTTGATGTTAGGCAAAGGGGGAGAAGTGTTGTGTTTAAGTTGGGAAACCAAACACACCTTTGCTAGAAACCCTAGGTTTAGGGGGAGCTAAGATTAAGAGGGAGCATGATTGCTCCATTGTTGGCGTAAGGGGAACCTTGGAGAGGTTCTTAAAAAGCCTTTGTAAGTCCAATGCAGGGGGAGCTTTGGAGAAGCTTTAAAAAGTCTGTTTTGATAAAAATTCTTAACTTGGAGGGCTAGGTGTGGGGAGCCTTGGGATAGGATCCATGTATGCATTGCATATGCATTTATTTAGCATTATTCTTGCTATCTATTACTCTTTGTTTTCCCTAACTTAAACGTATTGCCAAACATCAAAAAGGGGGAGATTGTTGAGGCAATTTATGATCAGGAGTGATCATGTGTTTTGATGTTTGGGCAAAGGGTTTAAGTTAGACTTTCTCTTGTGTACTAATATGTGTATATGAGTGTGCAGGTTGTACAAGTTTACACATATTGACTTGGCTGGATGACTTCGGTATGGTGAAGGGTTGCATGGAGACAAGCTGGAGGCTTGTGTGCACCCGAGGGACCTGATATAGCAGGGATGATGAGCCGAGGGGCGCGGACTTCGAGGCGTACGTGAAGGATGGCATGGAGACAAGCTGGAAGCTTGTGTGCATCCGAGGGACGAGGGCTGAAGATGAAGATGACGTGAAGGCAATAGTCAAGGCTGCTGGTGAAGAGTCAGCTGAGGCAAGGGACAAGATCCGAGGGAGGAGGACTCCAAGGGAAAGTCGGGAAGTGGACTTCAAAGGGCACACGTGAAGGGTGACATGGAGGTAAGTCAAGGACTTGCGTGCACATCCGAGGGACGACAGCCGGTGAAAGAGGACTTCAAGGGGCAAGCCAAAGGAGTGGACCTGAAGGCACGCGTGGAGGAGGGTCAAGAGAGTGAGTGGGAGTGCTGTTGTAAGCTGGGCAGTCGACTGGGGGATGTCCAGTCGACTGCCAAAACTCACAGTAGGTTCTGGACCATATACCAGTCGACTGCCATTCTGGAAGTCGACTGGTAAGTCACCAGAATTTGAACGTTGGGGTTGTCAACGATCGAATCTGAGTGGTGGCAGTCGACTGCCCTGGGACTAGTCGACTGCCAGCGGGTTTTCCTGCCCGAGTTCTATTTAAAGAGGACTCGGTTAGGGCTGGGTTTCTTGACGAAACAAGCTTGGTTAAGGTTTATTAGTAGTCTCTTGAGTCCAGATCGTGTCAAGGTGCTGTGGCGAGGTTTCTCCACCCACAAGGAGCGACGAGGGCTAGCCAAAGGTTATCCGGGGATTGATCCACCGACGGATTCTTGGATTAGTCACCCGTCCGGGGTGGATACCAAGTAAATCAGTTTGTTAGCAATGTTTTCTTTGTTGTTTGTGTTTATTATTATTGTTTCTGCTTGCGCATACTAATAACGTAGGAAGAATAAGCCGAAGAATCACTATTCACCCCCTCTAGCGGACATAATCGATCCTACAATTAAATGTTATTTACATTTTCTATATCAGTTACGATAACTAGTTATGTTTTCACTAAATTACTTTATCATTGTAGATCACTTTTATTTATATCGTTTCTCTTCTTTTATGCAGGAATGTTATTACATTTGATCTAATTTTGATGTGTCTGTCTTCTACTACATTTTATGTTCATGTATATATTCACTATTATTTTTTGGATATGGATGTGTCTTTACTTCGTTCGTCACTAATTTGTCTTAATCCAGTTTTTTGGATGTGAATTTGATATATGTGTTTGGATATGAATATGATATGTGTTTTGATATAGAATTTGGATATGTATTTGATACATGTGTTTGGATATGTTTTCACTATTATTTTTGTCTGTGTTTGGATATGTGTTGTTATTTGAATGTGTTGTTATTTGGATATGTGTTGTGTTGTTATTTGAATATATATGTATGTATTGAATGTAAATATGGTAAGCGAAAAACTGGGAAAGGCTGCTGAGAATTTACTGATTTTAGCGATGGATATTTTCCAAATCCGTCACAATTAGCGACATAATAGTCAATATTGTCACGCCGCCAGAGGCTCATGCTTGCTCGAAAATTGGGCAACATCTCACCTATACGACGGACAAGTTGGAACATTTATACATCACTCATAACACATACAATGACTCAGCCATCACAAATATAAAATAAAACTGAAATAAAACTCCACAACCACATGGTTAATATCTTTAAGAAAAATAAAATAAAAATTACAGAGACTCCGAATACAAAAGAAACAAACATATCAAACCAACAAGATATAAACATCAATATGTTAAAACAATACCATATAAATAAAATAAACGCTAGTCTAGGAATTAAATACGGTAATAAACCAAACACTAAACCAACTCGAAACCAATTCGACATGGTGGGACTGACAACTAAATCCTCTCCTGGCTCCAAATAATACATCTATCTGCTATCTAAAACAAAAGTAAATTGTGGGGGTGGTGAGTCCGGATAGACTTTGCGGGTATAAGAGTAGACAATTGCATGACATAACGAAAATATATTACAAGTAACAGAAACAACGGTGTACAATCTCTAGAAAATGGAAGAACAACTAAGCATGTACGGAAACCGAATGATAACATAATATCAAAAACATATATGCATGTCAACTAAATGCAGCAATCATAGCTCATATAAATGCAGCAAACACAAGAAAACGTATAATGCAATAAATGCATATGATGTAATGACATGTGTCACCCCTGACGCCAGTCAAGCCGCCAACACATCACATCTGTGTGGCCGAGTGGGTAGAGTTGTGACAACTGTACGCACTCCAACGAATACCACTCGAATATGTGGTTGAGTGGACAGGATGCTGGGGAGTCAACTACTCCAAAACCCTGAAATATAGGGGGAGCCACCAACAACTCTAATATCCCTCGAAAATAACGATGAGGGTGCCAACTGTTTGCCTACAACTCCAACATCCACTGTACATAAGTGGTCGAGTGTGGCGTAACAAGACAGTTGCTCGTACTCTAGCAACTACCACGAGGAGTGGTTGAGTGGCGAAGCAACTAAATGACTGACGACGGCTTAACCATATAGAAGCCAACAGTCGTTAGTATGCAACGGTGAAGATATGATGCATGATACAAAATGCACAAACACCCGAATAACAATGATGCAACGATATAAGCAATAAATACTAGAAACCAACAAATATGCAACTAACATACTAGGTGTACTAGGTAGGGTATCTCTAATGCTAACAAACCTAGTTGTGTTTAATGAACATTTTCAAGTACTTGCGTACATGCGGTACTTTACATAATAGAAAATCAACGATGAGACTGCACGTATATAAAATACGATTAACTCGAAGATTAAACGAAGAAAGTATCAATGGACGATATTAAAATAAACAACAGCAAAGAACAAGATCAAGCAGTCCTACTCAGACATAAAGAGTCATGCATTTAAGATAAATAAACTACAAGAATACAAAGGTGAAGTACCCGCCTTAATTATAGAAGTTCGTAAACGAAGAGGACCTTCCACGATCAACCAAACGAATCCAAATCAAGATCTTGTATAAAAAATAAAATTTAGATAATTATAAAATTAACAAATTAGCTAAACAAAATACTAAACACCATTAGAACAAATCCTAATCACAATTTCTATTTAATTACATCTATTTAAATAATTAGCTCACACTAATTTGGGACTACATTCAAGTAGTTCAAGCTATACCAATTTATTCATCTTATCAATAGTATTGCTATCACAACCCAACCTTGATTCAAAACCTAGAGAGCAAGGCATCCAAAACCTAAGATCATTAGAATACAAGAAACACACGAAGGCCCAACCCTAACTCAAACAAAACAAATTTTATCCTTAACTTGAATTTACCATGGGACTTCACACTTACATCCCACAGCAACAACAAACCCAAAACACAGTAGCCCCAACCAAAACTATGGATCCATCTCAAGAACAAAACACTTTAGCAAATTCTGATTCGAAAACCTAAGTACCAACTTCTACCATGATCAACACAGAACAAATCATGATAATATTTTATTTCATAGTAAACCTAACAAAAGTTTCCTTACCTCAATTGACCACGACAAGGGACTCACCGATGTATCTGTTGGGAACGGATGGCTAGAGAGGGGGAGGGGGGGGGGTTAATATAGCCAATCTCTTGGACTTTAAACACTTATGAAGTTTCTGCACTCAACTTATCAGTAGCACAGCGGAAGAAACAAAGAAAAACAAAGCAGTGCAGTAAATTAAAACCAGAAATGAAAGCAAACAAAGACAACTATCAAGAATGCTAACAAGGAGGGTTTACAAGGTTCGGGGATAACTTGCCCCTACTCCTTGGCGTGCCCTTAAGGTGGGTGATCCCTTGATCATCGGCAGATCAAGCCCCGGTTAACACCGGATAGAAGACAACCTCCTTCTCGGTGGAGAAACCTCTCCACAGCATTTCAATCACAAATATATGTTTAAGCACAATGAAACAATAGGAAGGATCTTACTCAAGCACTCAGCAAAGACAAGAACACAGCAAGCTTTCCCGAGCTCCACCCAGCGGCGATCTCACGCAAGGAACCCTTCCTCGTGTCTTCCCGCTGTCGGACTCCAAGCCTCTTGTTCTCTCCTTCAAGCGCTCAAGTAATGGTTGCTTCAAGAATGCAGTAGCTTGCTCAAGGTGATGAGAACTTCAGAAACACAGCAAGCAAGTTGTGGAGAACTCAAGGCACGGCTAGAAACCGTGTTCGCAAAAAACAGCTATTTCTCTTCACGAAGCCTTCTCCGCCCTTTTTGTTTCTCCACTAAGCATCAGGTGACAGCATCTCCTGTAGCCTCCAGCTACCTCACTGCCAACGCCAGCTACCACTGAGCCTTCCCTGGACTTCCTGAGCTCCCTCAGCCAAGCTCCAGTCAGCGGCTCCAGTCTGCAGCTCCGACCGTTGCAACCTGAGATGGAAAACGGACAAACCTGCTCCAAGGAAAGCCTCCATTGACTTCTCCTTGAGTGTTTGAATCCTCCCCTGTCACCTGCAGCTTAATCAGAGTGTTAGAGCAGCATATCAAGCAGTAAATCAAGGTTCAGAAGTGAAGCACAGAGAATCGGATACGATCAGACGGTCTGATCACGTCTGACAGTGCAATTTGAATTAAAGTGATCGGTCACCGGACCGATCCAGGGCTTGTGGATCGGTCACCAGACCGATCCACCTCCGTGCTGGGATTCCCAGCTCTTACGGTAACACAGCCTGATCGGTCACCGGACCGATCAGAGTGAAGCCTGATCGGTCGCTCAGACCGATCAGGACATATGAACAGTAATTCTGTCATCAGATCCTAAGTCCCTGATCTACTAGATTAATTTGTCACGAAATGTATGGGCTCATCAAATTTAAATATCAATGAATAACTGGAAACCCTTTTACAATCAAAAGCATGAAAATGTAATATAGGGGCCACAGGTCGTATTTTTCTCGGGGCTAGTTGACGTTGTGTGATTCGAACTTGTATTTATGTGTCGTTTATGTTTTTGGGTTTCAAATAAAATCTGGGTTTTGGGTTCGATTAGAAATGAAATTGCAATGAAAATCAAGGAAACCAAACTAATGAATCAAATAATGTGATGGCAAGTTATAACTCAACCAATGGAAAATTAAATCAAGGCACTAAAGCAATTTTGGAAACAAACCAATCTGATTTCAATTGCAAAATGCCACTGCAAATTAGATGAAGCTTCAAGATCTACAACAGTCAAACCGAAACATCCATTTGATACAAAATGCATGCAACCAAACTTGATACTCAATCATTCAAACTTATGTGCCAATAATAAAATCTGATACTAAGTTCAAGACTTTTAAGCCTAAGGCAGTAGTGGAATCTGAAGAAATCAAACTAAACAACTATTTCGAATGCAATGGAATTCCATCTCAAATCTCACTGATACACACACTTTAACAAATCAGCACTAAGGCATGCAAAATAATTGAGCTTGATGCGCAGAATTTAACTTGATGCAGACTTTCAGAATTTCCAATCTAAACGCAGGACAACATAGAATTCATAACAAGCCAAGCAAATGAATTGAAATGCGCCAATCCAATATTCAGTTAGGTTCAGAAATCAAACTAGGTTTACTGACATCAAACTCAGAAATGCTAAGCTAAGCACTGCAGAAATGAGTCAAAACTGTAATTGGCCGAATTTCAGAAACATCTTCAGACTTTCAAAAACTAAACACAGTGATGCATGCTCAATTTAATTTCAAGAGCTGAATGAATAAGCTGAGTTTGATTGCATTACACATTGAGAATTATAGAAAACTAATTGAATTTGCAGAAATAAGGATACGCAGGGATTAATGATTTCAGGCCAAGGAATAAGCAGAAATTTGGAACTGAAAACAGGGCAGTATCAGGAATCGAACTGGAATTCGGGAAATTGAATTTGACACCACATGCTGATTCAATCCAATTCTGATGACTGTAAATTGCAGAAACTGTAATTTTCAGAACCTAATACAACTTGCTGAATTGATGAATGAGTTCGCAAGGAAACAAGTGATATGCAGCAAGGGAAACACATGTGGTGTAACTGAATCAAGTTGAAATGCAATTTCCGAAAACAAAACTAAAGCAGGCTTGATACGAGCATTCAAACACTTAAAACAAAACCTGATATGCTGTAAGAAACAAATTCTGATACGCAGGAGGCTGAGTTCTAAAGCAGAAAAATGAAATTAAAATCTTTAGGAAAGAAACCAACTACAAAGGAAATTCAAACAAGAAAACTAAACAATCTTGATACCAAATGCAGGAACTAAAGGAAAAGGAAACTGGTACGCATCAGCCAAGAAAACTGATACGCAGCAGCTATTGGGCACGCAACAGGGAACAAATTTCAGAATTGAATTGCGGAGAAACAAACTGAAATTAAACACAACTATCCACTAAACAAGCTTCTAAACTACTTAACTGATTGAACTAAACCCTAATTACAGCTGAAATAATGCAATAAACCAAGTTACGAATCTGAAATGAAATTGCAGAATAGAACAAGTGCAGTAATGAAATTACAGCTACAAAAACATTGGAAATTAAGGATCTAAACTACTCCTCAACCCTTCTCCAATTCAAGAGCTCCTTGGTCGTCAATCAAGGGAGAACCTCGGACCCGCAAGCTCAACAAATCAGTGAAGATCTTCTCTGCTACCGAATCGAATCAGACTTTGCCCAAACTGAAATCCAGCTCCGAATTCTTCAAACTCGCTGTGGTGGCTTGCGATTTGGATTTGGGAGTGACCGAGACTTCCCAGGGAACCCCTCTGGTCAGCTCGGATGCAGTGGAAGTGGAGCACAGCTGAGTTCGCTGAATTCGGATAGCAAACTGCCGAGACCTCGCGCAACTTCGCTATTGAGCAAAAATCAACTCTGAAACTTCACTGAGATCATCTTTTCACTAACCTAACCCTTGCTTTGATGATGAATTGAGGGATCGCGCCTCCTTGATGAAGAAAACTAGCGAAAACTCGAAGAACAGCTGAAGAAGGAAGAAGAAACGGCGGAGACGCGACAAGCTGGGCTGCGGCGATTTTTTTGATTAAATAGTTATCAACGGACGGCTGTGATTGATTGGAGGAGATCCAACGGCAGATCTTGGTCTGATTTGAGCCAAACTTTTATGATGATGATCTGGGGTCAGGATCTGCCTTGTGGTAGCTCGGATCCTCCAGATATGCAACGGATGGTCCAGATCAACTCTATCTATGAATGGACGCTCTAGAGCCCTCCTTGCTTGATCCAACGGTTGATTTAGCTCTGATTGGGATGAAACCTTTAGATCTTGATCATAGAGCTTGATCAACCCTAACCCTAGCTCGGATTGCTTCAGATCGTCCCGGATAGCTCAGATCTAGCCGCTCTTGAATCGGACGGCCCGGATTAATCATAGGCTTGATAATTCGATCCGGCTCACATCCGACTAAATTTTGACCCAATATGCCCTAGGTCTAGGATCCTTTCATGCCTACAAAAATATATCAGAAAATTAGTGGTCAAATAATCCAAAAATTATGTAATTTTGCAATTAAGTCCAAAATAAGATAAAGTTCAAAAACCTAGGGTAAAATCATAATTAAGCAATAAAAACATGGGTCAAACATGGATTTAAGCAATTAAAATAATCGATAAAATGGTGCTTATCACAACACAGCCTGATCGGTCACCGGACCGATCAGAGTGAAGCCTGATCGGTCGCTCAGACCGATCAGGACATATGAACAGTAATTCTGTAATCAGATCCTAAGTCCCTGATCGGTCACCGGACCGATCCAGGGTCTGATCCGGAGGAGAACTCACTCACTGTTCGCTCCCTGATCGGTCACCAGACCGATCAGGAGCAAGTCAATGAGGAAGCTGCTTGCTCCCTGATCGGTCACCGGACCGATCAGACATCGCTGGATCGGTCACCAGACCGATCCACGAAGGAGCAGCGTGCCAATATCTCTGATCGGTCACCAGACCGATCCAGGGAGTCAAACCCAGCCCTCCAAGCTAGAATTTCATCCACCTTAGCCCTCCAAGCTAAGGATTTTTCCATCTAACTCTCCAAGTTGGGAATTTGCACCTAACCCTCCAAGTTAGGACTTTTCACCTAGCCCTCCAAGCTAGGACTTTTCACCTAGCCCTCCAAGCTAGGACTTTTCACCCAACCCTTCCGAGTTAGAACTTCATCCAACCTAGCCCTCTAACCTAGGCACCTGACCCTCCAAGCCAGGACTTTTCACTTAATTCTCCAAGTTGGGACTTTGCACCTAACCCTCCAAGTTAGGACTTTTCACCTAGCCCTCCAAGCTAGGACTTTTCTCCCAACCCTTCCAAATTAGGACTTTTCATACACCTAGCCCTCCAAGCTAGGATTTTCAATACCTAACCTTCCAAGTTAGGATTTTCCAACACCTAGCCCTCCAGACTAGGATTTTTCATACCATGCCTCATCCCCGATCAGGACTTAATCATAATCAATCATCATCCACCTAAACTAAAATCGGTGTCAACACCAAAACAACAATCAGGGCCAGACTGCATCTACAATCTCCCCCTTTTTGTTTTTTGACAACCCGATTTTAAGTTTAGGGATTCTCAATCAAGTTTTTCAAATTTAGAATCATAGGGGAATCCAGATCCTCCCACTACAACATGATCATCCTAAACTTAACCAATCCACACTCTCCCCCTTTATCGAACACCGAAAAGGGGCTAGAGGGGCTGTTAAGTTTAAAACAAACTCCCCCTCAACCTAGGGGTATCCCAGAACAACAAAGATTCGATGGAATTGTTTTCGAAGTATATGATATCATGTGGAAAAGATAGATCAAGATGAAATCATCACATACATCATATGAATCTATAACATGTCATAACAGTCATATACATCAAGTGGACATGGCATCAAAAGCATAATCATGGCAATGTAGCTAGTATGCAAATAGTAGTCATCATAGCATCAACAAGTATCGACAAACAGTAATCATGTGAGCATTTATACAAGCAACATCCTAAGCAAGATAGGCCAAATAACCTGCTATAACAGACAAGAGTCAGGACGTACACATCCGTCAAAAACATCAAACACGAACATAGAGCAGTCAATCGTCAGCTGGATCATCGTCTGAATCGTCAATGTATATGATATCTCCTGGTGAAGGGCCACTGGGAGATGCACCATCAGGAAATGTATGATGATACCACTCTTCATACCATCTGTCATGGAATGAGCGCATCTCAGAGACATCAGAGGCTAGAGCATCGAGACGGCGATCGAAAGACTGACACTCTGAGCGGACCTCCTGTCGCCAGAGCTCGGAGATATGCAACTCGTGCTCCATCATCCGCTCTATCTCTGCAACCTGCCAGCGTAGATCAGGGGCCCACTCATCGTAGTCGACAGTAGCAGCTGGCGGCTCCTGGTCATGAGCTGCTCTCTGTAGCTCTCCCTCACGTTTGCGATCCTTCTGTTAGTGATATGAGAGAAGTGTCCTAAGGCAATCGCCTTATGATTGTAAACATTTATTTTAATAAATGATAATTCACTATTTGAGTATACATGTTTGTGTATTTGATTGGGATCTTAAACTCATCTACTGAATGCCCGCAATACAACTCACAGCATAAGAGAATTTGTGATGGGATCACAACTAGTGATTATCTCTCAATGTGCAAATGTGAAGTATTGAAAATATCCCTAGTCGATGAATTGATAAAAACGGACACTATCAATTCTGTTGAGACTAGCATGGGTTATTCTCTAATCAGCTGATTCTCACTGGCTGGTGACATTGGGATGTCCGGAGATAAACATGGATGCTAGTTAAGGGAACTAGTTCATTGGAGTGACTAGCTGTAAGACATTATATGGTTATCTATATAGATATGTCAATGAAGTTCTTACTGCAGCTTAAGTGCGATGTTCCTTTGACTTGCGGTGTTCAAGTCATCTTGGTCATGGAGACTTATACTTTAACATCTTAAGCAAGCATCTCCAAGGAGGTGTGGACCCAGGATGATTGGGTATAAGCCGAAGTGCCCGAAGATGTTTGAACAGCCTACAAAGGATTCACCACTCCTTGCGAGGAGATGTATACCCAGGCCTATCGTCGGATTGTTACTCAAAACCTCTGGCCAGAGTATATCATGTTTGGAGTGCGAGTCTCTAAAATACATGAGAGTAATTAGAAATCCAAAGGACGAGAAAGACATTACTTGGGCTAGGTGTGACGTAGTCAGCCTAGTGGGGACTGACACAAATAGACCGTGTCTTGAACCAAGTGGGTATAAGATGGTGAAGGGAATGGGGCACGATTCATCAGAGCTGCTGAAGGGTTTCGGAATTACTTCTGAGGTCAACCGTTGATCTTTCGATTAATTGGGGGTCATGATGTACTACTAGGTGCCACTCATGATCGTTCTATAATTTATTGATTATAGACGGCCAACATAAATCGAAAGCCTATTTAGTCACACGCACTACGAGTAATCCGAGGGGTTTAAAATGAGTTGAAAATTAGATTTTCCGATCAAGAGAAATAAGTCGAATCTGAATTTATCAGAGGCGCAATGGAAGCTAAAAATGGCTAAGTCTTTTGAAAGCTTATTGGGCGAATTAAATGAGTTTAATTCGCGATCGGTTCGGCTTGGTTTGGCCGGCCAAAGAGGGTGCCAAACCCCTTGGGTTGGCCGGCCACAAGAAGGGGAAGAAACCAATTTAATTGGTTTGATTAATAAAATAAATCTAGTGCGATTTGTTTTATAAATTATGGATAAATAAATTTGTGTAAAGAAATTTATATAAATAAATTTATAGAAATTTATTCTTTTTATGGAAATTAAAATGATCCATGGAATGATTTATTTTAATTTTATAAAATCAATTATGAATTGATTTTTCCATATTAAGAAAGTTTATAAATTTCTTATAAAATTTATTCCATAATAAAAGGAGAGATTAATTAGTTTTATTATAAAGTTAGTTATAATAAAACTTGGTTTAAACGGAATAATTCATAAGAGAATTTATAGGATAAATTTCTTATGATAACTAATTCCGTTAATTCCGTTAAGAGGGAGACTTGGCAAGGGAGAGACTACTATATAAAGGAACCAAAGGTAAGCCCTTAATTCCAATCGATAGAGCTATCAAGAGATTAATTCTCTCCCTCTCTCTCTCTTATTCTCTTCCTCTCTTCCCCTTCTCCACCCTAGGGCCGGCGCCCCTTGAGCCAATTAGGGCCGGCGCCCCTTCATCCACCTAGGGCCGGTGCACTTCTTTCCTTAGGGTGGGTTGTCGTGAGCCATCAAGAAGAAGGAGAAGCCAACCAAGAAGAAGAAGAAGCGGATCACCTCTCCTTCCTTCCCGGAATTTGGATTCCGATTCTTGGTGGTTAGTTTCCTATCTTTTCTCTTGTTCTTCTAGTTGTGTCTTCGGAGAATCTAGTAGTTCTCGTCAGCACAAAACTCGTCGCTTTGCGAAGTCATCCCGAAGAGAACTCGGCGTGGACGCGAATAGAGGCGGAGCTTCCAAGGGACGATACGGTTGGACGATACGGTTGGATCTCGTCCCTTACATCGAGTTACGATAGGTACTTAGTAAATTAGTTTACTTTTTCCGCAAAGTTTTAATTTATGATTATGTCAACACATCATAAGGTTGCATGCTAGATACGTGGTTAAAATAATTTAGAAAATTATTTTATGCTAATTTTCCGCTGCACGTAAAAATTTAAAATTTATGAACCCATATCCTTGTCGACATGCACCCGGTCCCAATAGTGATATCAGAGCCGGTTAGTGTTCGACATAATCATATAATTGTTTTGCGAAAAACTTTGTCATGATCTCAATTTTGGAAAATTTTTCAATTATGGAAACTTTCAAGTTATAATAAATTTTAGATTTAGGAATTTCTAAGTTTGGAAATCCTCATGAAATTTCGCAAACTTTTGAAATTTTCTAGTTTCTGAAATTTTATAATAATTGTGAAAACTTCCCATCTTTGGAAACTTTCCAATTTTGGAATTTTTTCTAATTTTAGAAATTTTCCAATTTTGGAAATATGTAAGTTTTCTTTGTACCAGAAACTTACAATTATTCTGAAAGCCTATTTATGAAATCTCGTAATTTTGGACACTTTCTTTTAAGAAAGTCTAGATAAATTCATGGACAGTTAATTGACAATTAAATTTGAATTAGTTTTTAAATTGACAACAAAATTCTTTATTTTGGATTGAGCCTCGGGGAGCCGTCCAATTTAAAGTTAGTTGTTGTAATTTAATTTTCCAATTTTAATTGAAATTGTCATGTTTGATTTGGATTGAGCCTCGGGGAGCCGTCCAATTGGATTTATAACAAATTACTTTTCTTTGGGTATCTGAGCCTCGGGGAGCCACCCTTAGAAAACGATTTGTTGTAATTAATTAAATCCATGAATAAAATATGATTTAAGAGGTGATGCCCTTACATATTGTTGTCTCCAAAATTAATTAGGAAAATGGTTTCCTATAGAGTTTCTTAAATGAGATTTTCATGAAAATAATATGTGGTTGAATTAAGGGATTTGTCTCTTAATTTAATAAGATTTGATTTAGAGAAATCAAAGTCTTAAAACATATTATTTCCGAAATTGATTATGACAATTTAGGAAATTATTTCCCAAAACAATTCCTTAAATAAAGTATAAAATTAGAATTAGGAAATCCGGTTCCTAATTCAAATAATGAGACTTGATAAATTAAGTCACATACGTACTTTATTAAGGAAATCGTTAGTCATGACATAATTCTATGTCATGAATGTGCTTAGAAAGGAAAGGATGAGACCCAAAACCCCTTACAAAATATTAAGGCCAACACCTTCCATTAATATGGTTAGAATCGGAGTTTTGTTTCTCGTTTGGGTTGATGGACACATCCATGCCCAGCTTGAACCTCAACATGTTCAAACCATGGAATTAGTTTATGGATAATATAGTTGGAGTCAGAGGTCGATCCTTAGTTTTGGTTGTTGGACACATCCAAGCCTGACTAAACGGTTGAATGAGCTCCAACCATATTAAAACTATTTCTTGATTAATGGGTCAGCCTTAAGCTTGGAGCATCGATTTGTTGTGCCACAGCCAAGGTCGATGTAAAGAGAGGTGCAGTTGGGTGCTATGTATATTAATGCATACTTGTTAATGAGTTAACAACCCAATGATTTATGCAAACATTCAATTAGTTGATAGCATAAAGTGATAGTTACATATATGTGATGTGTAATCGGTATAATTACCTACCTTCATAGCTAAGAAAAACTTGATGGCCACAGTCATGGTTGTTCTTATCTATGGTTGGATATCAACCTATTTGGAGATGTTCCTACGATCTCTCGAATTGATAATAAGGGTGACTCAATTCGTAAAATAAATAGGATTTAATTTATGTATGATGATACATTCTTTAATCATTCTTCTCACATAATCTCAATTTGTATTTCTAGGATAATCACTCGATCATGTCTTCCCTAAACTTGCGTTCCATTTTGGACACCAATAAACTAACTGGGCCAAACTTCATGGACTGGCTTCGAAACCTGAGGATAGTCCTCAAGGCAGAGAAGCTTGCTTATGTCCTTGAAGATCAACTTCCCAACCGTCCTCCTGAAAATGCAACTCCAGACCAGTTTTCTAAGTTGCTCAACCTGCTGAAGACTGTAGAGCCTTCTGTGAAGCAGGATCAAAAGACGGTACTGTTAGTTGGTTCCTCAAAGAAAGGTTTTAAGAGGAAGGCCAAAGAACAGAATAAGGGAAAGAAGAAAAAGGCCAAAAAGACTGAAAATACCCTAAAAGACACTTGCCATCACTATGGCAAGGAGGGTCACTGGCGAAGAAACTACAAGGTTTATCTTGAGTCCTTGAAAGAGAAGGCATTCGATGCCCCATCCTCTTCAAGTATCTTCGTTATTGAATGTCACTCTATTTCCTTAAACACCTGGCTACTTGATACTGGGTGTAGCTCACATATATGTAATGACATACAGGGGCTAAGGAATAGAAGAAGACTCGTCAAAGGAGAAGCGAATTTGCAAGTTGGAAATGGAGCAAAGATTGCTGCTGTTGCCATCGGAACATATTTGCTAAAGCTCCCTACTGGACGTGTCTTAGAATTGGATAATTGTTATTTCGTTCTTTCGTTAATAAAGAACATTGTATCTATTTCATGTTTGAATGAAAAGGGTTATCATTTAACTTTTAGTAACAATTATTGTTACATAACTTTAAATGACGTTCTTTATGGGAATGGAACTTTGTGCAATGGTATCTACACGTTAGATTTATTCAGTGACGTTTTCAATATCGAAGTTAGCAACAAACGTGCTAGAATAGATAATCGAATAGACTCCTACACGTGGCATTGTCGTCTTGGCCATGTAAGTAAGAAACACATGACCGAATTACACCGATGTGGAATTCTGGAATCATTTGAACCCGGTTCATTTGATACATGCGAATCATGCTTAAAAGGCAAGATGACCAAATTACCCTTTTCCGGAAAAGGTAATCCAGTGGGAGAATTGCTTGGTCTAATACATACTGATGTATGTGGACCAATGTCAACTCTTGCACAAGGAGGCTATAACTACTTCATCACCTTTATCGATGATCACTCACAATTCGGGTATGTGTTCTTGATGAAACACAAATCTGAAGCCTTTGAGAAATTCAAAGAGTTCAGAAATGAAGTAGAGAAACAGCTTGGCAAAAGTATTAAAATACTTCGATCTGATCGGGGTGGTGAATACTTAAGTCAAGAGTTTCAAGATTATCTTAGGGACAATGGGATATTGTCCCAATGGACTCCGCCGTATACACCACACCATAATGGTGTATCTGAGAGGCGCAACCGAACCTTGATGGACATGGTTAGGTCGATGATGAATCATGCAACTCTTCCAAAATCCTTTTGGGGCTATGCACTTAAGACAGCTGTTTACTTGCTAAACAGAGTCCCGACCAAGATAGTCTCTACTACTCCATATGAGACATGGAATAGTAAGAAACCCCACTTAACTCACCTTAAGATATGGGGTTGTCCTGCTTATGTGAAGCGGATTGTATCAGACAAATTGGATGCTAAGTCTGATAAATGTCTATTTATTGGATACCCTAAGGAAACGAAGGGTTACCAATTCTATCATCCCTTGGAACAAAAGGTGTTTGTTTCAAGGCATGCTGTATTTCTGGAAAAAGAATTTCTTTTACAAGAAAACAATGGGAGTGGCATTGAACTTGATGAAGTTCAAGAAACTCCAATAGACATTACAGAGACACCTAGTTTAGACCCACAACCAATACCTCATAATGATGAGCTATCAGTTGAACCTAAAACTACACCACCTCTTCGTAGATCTGATAGGACACGCAATATTCCAGAGAGATACGGATTTCTCATAAGTGAATCGAACGACGTGTTACTCATAAGCGATGACGAACCTATCAGTTATGAAGATGTTCTGAAAAGTTTAGAAAGGGACAAATGACTTGAGGCCATGAAGTCGGAAATGGATTCCATGTACGAAAACCAAGTATGGGACTTGGTTAACCCACCTGAATGGATTAAGCTCATAGGGTGCAAGTGGGTTTTCAAGAAGAAAACCGACATGGAAGGTAATGTTGTTACCTTCAAGGCTAGATTATGTTGGTGCAAGTTGCATCAATGATGTTCCTCTTTAAGTGTTTTAATGTTTGACAATTCACTTAAGTCAGTGATATATTGAACAGACAATGGGGAGCAAAAGAGAAGTAACCTTAGTTGAAGAAAAGTCCTAGTTAATCTAGGCATCGGAACCCTAAAGACCTAGCGAAGGGCTGCTAGGCACCTAGCGAAGGGCTGCTAGGAATCGTAACCCTAAGACCTAGCGAAGGGCTGCTAGGCACCTAGTGAAGGACTACTAGGCATAGAAGACCTAGCGAAGGGCTGCTAGGCACCTAGCGAAGGGCTGCTAGGCATAGAAGACCTAGCGAAGGATTGCTAGGCACCAGGCGAAGGACCGCTTGGTAACAAAGACCTAGCGAAGGGTTGCTAGGCACCTGGTGAAGGACTGCTAGGAAATGAAGACTTGGTCCGAGGGACTACGCAACTTAGCTGAGCGATGACTAAGGACAGGAGTAGAGACGGGTCGGGGTTCGGGCGTCTCGCGATCCGGAGTAATCGGAGGCTAAGTAAAAGTCCATCCGAAGGACTGGGTGGCAACCGTCTCCTGAAAGGAGTAGGTGAAGGGCGAGTTCTCGGGAATAGGAACTCGTGTCGGTTCGACCTAGGGTTTCGTGCAAATCCGAAGTCCGAACCAAGTCCTTAAGCCTAATATTATATGTATATATGCTTTGTGTTTGTGTATCTTGCAGGTAACAAGAACCGGAGACAAAGCAAGCAAAAAAACCAATTTGCAGGCTTTAAGGAGGGCGCCCCCATCAAGGAGGGCGCCCTCACCAACCAGGGCGCCCTGAACAGCCAGGGCGCCCTGATCCAAAGGTAAAACTGCAGTAAACGTGAAGCAGGCAGAACAGGTGTCAAGCGAGGCGCCCTGAGTGTCCGGGGCGCCCTGGTTCAAAGCTGTATTTGCAGTTTCGAACCCAAAACACAGATAAGCCATCATGAGGGCGCCCTGGAGGTCCAGGGCGCCCTGGTCAAAAGTCTTATCAGCTGCGGTGAGGTCGGCGTAAGGATAAGAGTTGACCGGGTTTATCGGGGCGCCCCTAGCGTCCAGGGCGCCCCCAAGAGGCCTATATAAGGGGCTTCGACCCCTCAGCTTCAGACACGACTTCCAAGAGCAATCCTAAGCTTTCTAACCGACGACAACACGCTAGAAATGAGGCTCTACGACCGGGAGGCTCCAGGAGGAGGTGCGCGACACTTCGGAGGTCCAGATCGGCCGAGCTTCAAACATTGTCTCGTTGGTTTGCTTTTTAATTACTGTATTTAAATTTCTATATTATTGCTTGTAATACTGCACTGTAAGTCGGGTTTCTCCGCCTCCGGAAAGTCCGGGAAGGAGACCAATAGTGGACGGGCGTTCCCGTGCATAGGCCTTGGATGTACTGACCCTGGGGGGTCGGGAACCAAGTAAAAATCCGTCGTGTCACTGTCTTGCTTTATTTCTTTTATTTACTTTTTCCGCTGCGCTACTAATATCCTAAGTCTAGAACGAAAGCTTTACGAAGATTTCAGAAAGACTTTCACGATCGATATTCACCCCCCTCCCCTCTATCGACGGCACCGGTCCTACAATTGGTATCAGGTATAATTTTTTTTATGTCAAATTTTAAGTTGCATATTATTTGTTTCACATGCAAGGAGAGAGGGCACTATAAAAATCAGTGCCCTACTCGTAAAAATCGTTCATCACCGGCGGCGAAGGAGGCACCAGCGCCAGGAAACCGGAGGGACAAAAGCCATATCAGATGCTTCAAGTGCGAAAAATACGGGCATTACAAAAACAAATGTCCGGCAAAGGTACGAAAAATTTATGTTCCAAAAACTTTACAAATTCCTGCATTATCTTATGATAACTTAGTTAATTTTCCTGATAAATTAGATTACCTGCACAATAAAATTAATATCTTACATGTCAAATTAGAAAATGCAGATATGACTAAAATATCTGAAATTAATTGTTTAATTCAAAATATCAATTCAGAAATTGATAAAATTAATTCTGATAATTATTCTGATGGAATTAATTCTGATAATTATTCTGATAAAATTAATTCTGACAATTATTCTGATGAAATTAATTCTGATAATTATCCTAATAAAATCAATACTGATAATATTAAGTCTGATAATTTTAAATCAGATAAAATTAAACCTAAGGATAAATTTGAATTCAAATTTGAAAATCTTAAGGATAATTCGGAATTCAAATTCGAAAATCCCAAGATTAATTCAGAAATTAATTCTGAAAAATCATAAAGATAATCTAAAGATTAATGTTGAAAATATATCTAAGGATAATTTTCTCCTAGATAATAATTTAATTAAAGATAATACTGAAGATTATTACAAAACCTTAATTAGTGGCCCAAATTACTCCACCTACTGTAAGGATATTGAAAAATCTAATCCTAAGGAGGATATGGAACTATCTAAGATAAAGGCCATAATCAATAAAAATTACAAAAATTTAAATAAATCAAAATTATTAGAAAAACTTGAAAAGAAAGATAAAGATGAAGAAGAAATTTTCGAAATAATGAAAATGATGAATTTAAACCCACAATTATTAATTAATCATTATAACCTTAATTCAAATTAAATCCAAATTAAATCCAAACAAAATTCAAATTTAAATTAAATTTGAAATTCAAATTTAAATTAATTTCAAATTCAAATTTAAATTAATTTCAAATTCAAATTTAAATTAAATTCAAATTCAAATTAATTAACTCTTAATAATTCAAATTCAAATTAATTAATTCTTAATAATTCAAATTCAAATTAATTAATTCTTAATAATTCAAATTCAAATTAATTAGTTCTTAATAATTCAAATTAAAAATTAAAACTCAAATAATTCAAATTTATTCAAATTCGAATTAATTCAAATAATTTAATTAAATTCGAATTAATTAAATTAAATCATAATTAAATTCAAATTAATTCAATTAAATTCGAATTAATTCAAATAATTAAATTAAATTAAATTAAATTAAATTCAAATTAATTCAATTAAATTCGAATTAATTCAAATAATTAAATTAAATTAAATTAAATTCAAATTAATTCAATTAAATTCGAATTAATTCAAATAATTAAATTAAATTCGAATTAATTCAAATAATTCAATTAAATTCGAATTAATTCAAATAATTCAATTAAATTCGAATTAATTCAAATAATTCAATTAAATTCAAATTAATTCAAATTAAATCCTAATTAAATTCAAATTAATTCAAATTAAATCCTAATTAAATTCAAATTAATTCAAATTAAATCCTAATTAAATTCAAATTAATTCAAATTAAATCCTAATTAAATTCAAATTAAATTAAATTCGAATTAAATTAAATTAAATTCAAATTAAATTAAATTCAAATTAAATTAAATTTGAATTAAATTCAGTTCAATTAAAATTTTAAGTCAGTTAAATCAATTTAATTCAAATAAAGCTAATCAATTCAATCTACTTCAAATAAATTTAACTTTAATTGATTCAAATCAATTCAATCTTAATTAATTAATTTTCAAATTAATTCAAACTTCAATTAACTCAACTTCAAATCTTAAATAACTTAAACTCAAACTAAAATAAAATTTTACGCAAACTGTAACAATTAAAATTAATAACACTAAATATGTCAAAGTGGGTTGGCATATTCGCGGGTTCACACGACATGTATCAAATCGGGAATTTGATACATTTTTAGAAACTTAAATAAAATGCTTTGGACTTATTTGACTCATGCATAATTGCCATGTCATGCATCTGATACTTCTTTTTTGACATGTCATTCATATTTAATTTTTATGCATATATTAGAACGGTTATAGGAAAAAGAATAATTGAAACTTGATCAACGTAGTATTGGGTGGCGGTGAGATGATAGTACGTTAGGGAAGCCAACTCTAATAAGATCAGGTATACTTGGTCTCTTTAGACTGGTGAAACTAACCGAAGCTACCGATCCAAAACTCAAACTAGTTAGACCAGAATTTTTCAAAAAGTAATCTTGAAAATGAAATTTCATTAAAAGGCTTTGTCAAGGAAAGGGTGGATGATCCCATAAGGCTACGGCCAAAGAAGGCCTAGTGCCTCGCCAAGACCTGGAAGCCAATTTTTGAAATTCAAATTCAAGTTACTTCTTGTCAAATTCAAATCTAACACAAGCTTCAATTAAATCTTAGAATTGAAAAATAAATTAAAGAAAAATGATTCAAGCATCTCACAATACACTTATAAGGCAATCATGCTTGTTGTATTGATACATCTAAAATGGGTGAGATGTTAAGGACTAATAAATTGAAAAATATTTTTCAAAAATATTTTTCAAAATCATTAGAATATTTTTCTAAAAATATATTTTCAAAATAGTGCTTCAACATAATAATGTTTTTATGGAATTCATGCTTGTCTGGTTGAATATGCATATTATATGTTTTTTCAAAATTATATCTTTTCAAAAATTGTTTGACTCACACAATTAGACACAAGCCTCTTAGGACGACACTAAAGTTCCTTAAGGCACTTAGATAGAGTCAAACGGTGTTGGATGCAGGGGGAGTGTTTTGTTCTTTTTATTAAAAATATTTTTTGAAAACTGCACCTTAATTTGCATTACATATGTTTTCAAAATTATCTTCTTTCCAAATTGTGGCTTCAAAATCTATCTACTTAAAATTTATCGGTTCTTTGACTTTGATAAACCCTAAAGACACAGAGGAAAGGTCCACTTTATGATCTTCAAGGACTCTTAGGACGTGTCAAATTTAGGGGAGTCAAAGTCAAAAGAAGAATTTCATAAAAAGATTTTTTTAATTATCCATTTTTTTAAAAATAATTCTTCTTAATCTGAATCAAACCTTAAGACTTAGAGGAAGAGTACTTGTGGTCAACAAGCTTCCTAGGACTAGGTCAAGTTTAGGGGGAGATCAAATTAAAAGAATTATTGAATATTTCAAATGTTTTCATGAGCGGTATTTTCAAATCCTGTTGAAAACATAAGTATTCTTTCAAAATAGTATCAATTTTCAAAAATTACTATTATTTTCAAAAGTTCATCTGTTTTTTTTTCAATTTAAAATAATATCTTGAGTTTGGAAAATCTTCCAGGACACTTAGGAAAATGTCCTTGTAGTCAACAAGGTTTCCTATGATTGTGTCAGACTGAAAGACAAACCAAATCAAGTACTATCACTTTAAAATCTTTACATTTTTCATCATATTATTCTGTGACTTATGAAATTTTACATAATATTTACTTGGGTTGGAAAACTTCCAGGACACTTAGGAAAATGTCCTTGTAGTCAACAAGGGTTCCCAGGATAGTGTCAGACTGGAAAATTAACCAAGTGAAGTCAAATATTATGTTTTCAAAAGTACTTATGTCTTTCAAAGCCAAACATTCTTTCAAAAGTTATGCATTTTCCAAAAGTACTTAATTATTCAAAAGATTCAATATATTTTCAAAGGTACTTATATTTTTCAAAAATTACATAATTTTTCAAAGTACTAGTACTTTTCAAAGCGCATAGCATCTTTTTCAATTTTTTTTCAAAAATTGCAATATATCTTTCAAAATACAATGCTTTCAAAATTTTGCACAAAGTATTTTCACAAAGAACCAAAGGTTTTCAATGTTGGTGCAAGTATTTTCTTTTGTTTTTTGATGTATGACAAAGGGGGACAGGTGTGTGCTTAAGTTAGAAATATTTTCCCCAAAGATCAAAAATGTAGTTTTAAAACTTATATCATTTTTTGATCATTTTTACCCCAAGGACAGTAAGTTAGCCCCTTTAAACTAATCTAACTTAAGTTATTGTCAAACATCAAAAAGGGAGAGATTGTTGGTGCAAGTTGCATCAATAATGTTCCTCTTTAAGTGTTTTAATGTTTGACAATTCACTTAAGTCAGTGATATATTGAACAGACAAAGGGGAGCAAAAGAGAAGTAACCTTAGTTGAAGAAAAGTCCTAGTTAATCTAGGCATCGGAACCCTAAAGACCTAGCGAAGGGCTGCTAGGCACCTAGCGAAGGGTTGCTAGGTATCGAAACCTCAAGACCTAGCGAAGGGCTGCTAGGCACCTAGCGAAGGGCTGCTAGGAATCGTAACCCTAAGACCTAGCGAAGGGCTGCTAGGCACCTAGTGAAGGACTACTAGGCATAGAAGACCTAGCGAAGGGCTGCTAGGCACCTAGCGAAGGGCTGCTAGGCATAGAAGACCTAGTGAAGGATTGCTAGGCACCAGGCGAAGGACCGCTTGGTAACAAAGACCTAGCGAAGGGTTGCTAGGCACCTGGCGAAGGACTGCTAGGAAATAAAGACTTGGTCCGAGGGACTACGCAACTTAGCTGAGCGATGACTAAGGACAGGAGTAGAGACGGGTCGGGGTTCGGGCGTCTCGCGATCCGGAGTAATCGGAGGCTAAGTAAAAGTCCATCCGAAGGACTGGGTGGCAACCGTCTCCTGAAAGGAGTAGGTGAAGGGCGAGTTCTCGGGAATAGGAACTCGTGTCGGTTCGACCAAGGGTTTCATGCAAATCCGAAGTCCGAACCAAGTTCTTAAGCCTAATATTATATGTATATATGCTTTGTGTTGAGTAGAGACGGGTCGCTGTAAGACTTCATATGGTTATCTATATAGATATGTCAATGAAGTTCTTACTGCAGCTTAAGTGCGATGTTCCTTTGACTTGCGGTGTTCAAGTCATCTTGGTCATGGAGACTTATACTTTAACATCTTAAGCAAGCATCTCCAAGGAGGTGTGGACCCAGGATGATTGGGTATAAGCCGAAGTGCCCGAAGATGTTTGAACAGCCTACAAAGGATTCACCACTCCTTGCGAGGAGATGTATACCCAGGCCTATCGTCGGATTGTTACTCAAAACCTCTGGCCAGAGTATATCATGTTTGGAGTGCGAGTCTCTAAAATACATGAGAGTAATTAGAAATCCAAAGGACGAGAAAGACATTACTTGGGCTAGGTGTGACGTAGTCAGCCTAGTGGGGACTGACACAAATAGACCGTGTCCTGAACCAAGTGGGTATAAGATGGTGAAGGGAATGGGGCACGATTCATCAGAGCTGCTGAAGGGTTTCGGAATTACTTCTGAGGTCAACCGTTGATCTTTCGATTAATTCGGGGTCATGATGTACTACTAGGTGCCACTCATGATCGTTCTATAATTTGTTGATTATAGACGGCCAACATAAATCGAAAGCCTATTTAGTCACACGCACTACGAGTAATCCGAGGGGTTTAAAACGAGTTGAAAATTGGATTTTCCGATCAAGAGAAATAAGTCGAATCTGAATTTATCAGAGGCGCAATGGAAGCTAAAAATGGCTAAGTCTTTTGAAGGCTTATTGGGCGAATTAAATGAGTTTAATTCGCGATCGGTTCGGCTTGGTTTGGCCGGCCAAAGAGGGTGCCAAACCCCTTGGGTTGGCCGGCCACAAGAAGGGGAAGAAACCAATTTAATTGGTTTGATTAATAAAATAAATCTAGTGCGATTTGTTTTATAAATTATGGATAAATAAATTTGTGTAAAGAAATTTATATAAATAAATTTATAGAAATTTATTCTTTTTATGAAAATTAAAATGATCCATGGAATGATTTATTTTAATTTTATAAAATCAATTATGAATTGATTTTTCCATAATAAGAAAGTTTATAAATTTCTTATAAAATTTATTCCATAATAAAAGGAGAGATTAATTAGTTTTATTATAAAGTTAGTTATAATAAAACTTGGTTTAAACGGAATAATTCATAAGAGAATTTATAGGATAAATTTCTTATGATAACTAATTCCGTTAATTCCGTTAAGAGGGAGACTTGGCAAGGGAGAGGCTACTATATAAAGGAACCAAAGGCAAGCCCTTAATTCCAATCGATAGAGCTATCAAGAGATTAATTCTCTCCCTCTCTCTCTCTTATTCTCTTCCTCTCTTCCCCTTCTCCACCCTAGGGCCGGCGCCCCTTGAGCCAATTAGGGCCGGCGCCCCTTCATCCACCTAGGGCCGGCGCACTTCTTTCCTTAGGGTGGGTTGCCGTGAGCCATCAAGAAGAAGGAGAAGCCAACGAAGAAGAAGAAGAAGCGGATCACCTCTCCTTCCTTCCCGTAATTTGGATTCCGATTCTTGGTGGTTAGTTTTCTATCTTTTCTCTTGTTCTTCTAGTTGTGTCTTCGGAGAATCTAGTAGTTCTCGTCAGCACAAAACTCGTGGCTTTGCGAAGTCATCCCGAAGAGAACTCGACGTGGACGCGAATAGAGGCGGAGCTTCCAAGGGACGCTACGGTTGGATCTCGTCCCTTACTTCGAGTTACGAGAGGTACTTAGTAAATTAGTTTACTTTTTCCGCAAAGTTTTAATTTATGATTATGTCAACACATCATAAGGTTGCATGCTAGATACGTGGTTAAAATAATTTAGGAAATTATTTTATGCTAATTCTTCCGCTGCACGTAAAAATTTAAAATTTACGAACCCGTATCCTTGTCGACATGCACCCGGTCCCAACACCTTCCACCTTAGCCCCTGGGGCCCTAGGATAATGCCGGACTGAGCAAGCATGCGACGATCCAGACGACAGTCCTGTCGAAGCATGGGCACAGTGCGGCCCTGTGAAACGTCGATGCCAACCGACTCCAGCCAGGCAGTGATGATATGGCCGAATTGCATGTAGACTGACTGGGTGGATGACATGCAGTGGACGATGATAGAGAAATAAACGGAGGCTACTGGATCAAAATCTAACTGCTGATGCATCCCGTAGAGCATCAAGCAGTGGGACGGGCGAATCACATCCAGATGCTTCAAAGTAGTAGGTAGAAGACAATTTGTGATGATCTTGAACAGAACATAGTCAACAGGGGAAAGGCGAAGAGCAGGAAATGTGGGAAAATCACTGGTGCTCTCACCGGAACCCCTTGGCCTGGGATGGCCTAGAAAGTACTCGTAGATGGAATCAGGGGTTACTCTATAGAAGGGAAACGGAAGAGGATTAGGATGGTAAGGGTAGAGAAAGAAATCATTGTCGGACCAGCGACAGCCGAGAAAATCAGTAAAGATGGACCGATTAAAATCAAGGTCGTCACTGGCGACACGAGTCCTCCACCCCATTCCCTCCCCACTCACCATGTTATTATAGAATTCAGAGACCAAGTCAAGATTGATTGGCCTCTCAAGAAAAAGAATGGATTGAAGATTGTAATGTGTGATTATTTGTCGGATGGTCGGGCAATGGTCATAGATAAAGGATTGGTCGATAGTTCGACATGGCATCAATTTGAAATTGCGCCACTCGAAATTCAATGCAAGGGTGACACTCTGAAATCGAGTATGTAGAGGTGGTGGAGGCCTTGGAGAAGGTGTAGATATGGAAGGGCCTTTGCCCTTTAAGCTTTCCACCATAGGTTCCTTACCTTTAGAAGATTTTCTAAAGGATCGAATTGATCATCGTACAGAATTTAATCAGGAATTGATCATACACGGTTTGAATCAATTGAGCAAGGTTGATACGAATGTAGGTTGAATCACACAAAGTCAAGAGTTGTTCATACAAGTAAAGACCCAATCAGAGAATGTAATCAAGACCCATGAATCAAAAGCACATAGTAATCAGAGGATAGAATTGATCAAGAATAGGATAGAACATAGATAGGTCACGGTCAAAGTAAGAGATCATGGCACAACAAAAAGTCACGGCACAAAACATGGTTAGCCTCACAACATAATTTATGAAATTATTTGTAAAGAGAACTAAACCAAAAACTCACTTTGGTGCCATTAGTAAGGTTCTTGAAAGGAAAAACTTTATGCAGGAGAAGCAGTCAGCGCAAGTGAGATCACGAGATCCTTCAGCGAGAGAGAGAGCGTCGCAGGATGCTGGAGGAAGACAGAACTTGGAGAAAACTCACGAAAGGGAGACGAGGGCACTGGGAAGGCTCTCGCACGAAGCAAAGGTTGCGCGAGTGAGGGGTTTCAGCGCTAGGGTTCGGCGCTGTAGAGTTTTTCGTGAAGTTAATCGGTTGGTGGATCGGTCCATCAACCAGAATTTAATGCGATTGAACGGATCACCATTCGATCTGATAGCGCCCAGACCGATCAGGCTATAGCCTGATCGGACTAAACCGAGCCTGATCGGTCGGGTGACCGATCAGGCATGCTCCTGATCGATCGGTTGATCGATCAGGGAGAGATCAGTAAGCTTGCGAGCCTTACTGTGAGCCCCCTGATCGGTCTGTGGACCGGTCTCAGCAGGGTGCCAGATCGGTCCGGGGACCGATCCAGGCTGGCTCAGTAAGGTTGATCAGAATTTCGTGAATTCACTGAAGGCCCTCCGATCGGTCTGTGGACCAATCATTGCAGAGTGGAGCCAGATCGGTTCGTGGACCGATCAGCCTTATGCCTGATTGGTTCGGTGACCGATCAGGGTTCCTGATACTCCCTGATACGATCTGAAACAATCAGTTTCAAATTTTAAAAAATTTTCCCACGAGATCTGATGAAGTTTATCGAACTTGGATATGATCTCATGACTAAAATAGATCCTTGAACAAGGGTCTAAAGTCCTTATAGGTTCAACAATCACTTTGCTCCACCCAAATGGAGTCAAACTCAATCAACAATCATTCAAGCAAATTCAATCAAGTTTTGTTCCAAATTCAGTGTTCCAATCAAGTTTCCTTGATTGGAATGTCCAAGTATGATCATGGAGCCATATACACATATGTTATGCAATGGTTTTCCCCATACTTGGTCACCACAGTGATTATTATTTCGTCAACTTAATTTCTCAAGGGATGCATTGACATTTTGAGAAATTTAGTTGATCCTAACATCTCACCCCATATCTAGCAAACAAAAACGTTTTGGTAAACTTTATAGTTTGTGTGAGATGTTCCCAAAGTTACCCAATTGTTTCCCAACAATTTCGAAATAATCATGAAGGGTTTGAATGCAATTTAAAATTCATAAAGCACGACACATTCCCAACTCCCGTCTTAGGAAACTAAATTCATTTTCGGGGAGTGGTTTAGTGAAAATGTCAGCTAGGTTTGATTTGGACTCTACATGAGAGAGTACAATATCTCCCCTAGCTACATGATCCCTAATGAAGTGGTGACGTACCTCAATATGTTTGGTCCTAGAATGATGAACTGGATTCTTGGTTAAGTTAATTGTGCTTATGTTATCGCATAACACTTGCACACCCTTGTAACTCAATCCATAGTCCTCTAAAGTATGTATCTTCCACAACAATTGTGATACACTCTCTCCCATGGCGATATATTCTGCCTCGGTCGTGGAGAGAGCAACACAATGTTGCTTCCGCCTTGACCAACATACTAAGGACGAACCTAAGAATTGGCAACCCCCACTTGTGCTTTTCAGGTCCAACTTACATCGAGCGTAGTCGGAATCCATATAGCCAATTAAATCAAATGATTCGGTACGGGGGTACCATAGACCGACTCCAATTGTGCCTTTGAGATATCTCAAAATTCGCTTAACAGCGATTAGGTGAGATTCCTTGGCACAAACTTGATACCTAGCGCACATACCCACAGCAAATAGTATATCAGGTCGACTAGTTGTAAGGTATAGCAAACTGCCTATTGATAAATACTATTTTATTGATTATTTGAGCTGCTAAAATCCATGTTTGACCTATGTTTTATTGCTCAATTGTAAAATTACCCTAGGTTTTGGAACTTTCTCTTATTTTGAACTTAATTGCAAATTTATACATATTTGGATTATTTGACCACTAATTTTCTGATATATTTTTTGTAGGCATGAAAGGATCCTGGACCTAGGGCATACCGGGTCAAACTTGAGTCGGAAGTGAACCGGATCGAATTATCAAGCTTACGATTAATCCGGGCCGTTCGATTCAAAAGCGGCTAGATCTGAGCCATCCGGGATCATCTGAAACAATCCGAGCTAGGGCTAGGGTTGATCAAGCACCCTGATCAAGATATGAAGGTTTCATTCCAATCAGAGCTAAATCAACCGTTGGATTAAGCTCGGAGGGCTCTAGATCATCCATTCAAAGATTAGCTTGATCTGGACCATCCATTACAAATCTGGAGGATCCGAGCTACCACAAGGCAGATCTTGACCCCAAATCATCATCATCAAAGTTTGGCTCAAATCAGAGCAAGATCAGCCGTTGGATTGAAGTGGATCAATCTGGACCGTCCATTGGTTCCTATTTAATCAGAGACGCGCAGCTTCTTCCCCTTCATCGCGTCTTCGCCGCAACAGTAGGTTCTTCAGTTCTTCATCATTTTCTTCCATTTTTCATCCAATTGAAGGCGTGATCACTCAATCCATCATCAGAGCAAGGGCTAGGTCAGTGAAAAGAGTCTCGGTGAGGTTTCAGATTGGATTTTTGCTCAATAGTGAAGCTGCGTGAGGTTTCAGCAGTTTCACTACCCGAATTCAGCGAACTCAGCTGTGCTCCATTTCCATTGCATCCGAGCTGACCAGAGGGGTTCCCTGGAAGTTTTCGGTCATTCCCTAATCCAAATCGCAAGCCACCACAGCGAGTTTGAAGAATTCGGAAGCAAATTTCAGCTTGAGCAGGATTTGATCTAATTCGGTATCAGAGACAGTTCCTCACTGATTTGTTGAGCTTGCGGGTCCGAAGTTCACTCTTGATTGACGACCAAGGAGCTCTTGAGTTGGAGAAGGGTTGAGGAGTAGCTTAGATACTTAATTTTCATTGTGTTTGTAGCTGTAATTCATTTCTGCCGAATCTGTTTTGTTTCTGCAATTAGATCAGCTGCATCGATTTGGTTTTCTGAATAGTTAAGCTTAATTAGGTTGTTAATCTTTAAGTTAAGTAGTTTAGAAGCTTGTTTAGTGAACAAATAGATTAAATTATAGTTTGTTTTCTGTTAACAGCTTGCGTGTCAATTCTATTAGCTTCGTATCAGATTTTTTCCTGAAATCGCAATTCAGTTTCAGAATTTTCATGTTTGTTTCAGTTTTAGTGAGCTAATTTAGTTGGTCTAAGTTTGTCTAGACTTTAAGTTCATTCCTGAATTCTGTTTAGTTTTGATAACTCGAAATTCCAATTTGTTTCCCACTTCAATCATTGCGTATCAAGTCTGCCCTGTTTTTCATTTTGCATTTTTGTGTCTGAAATTTCCATTTCGGCTCATCCAATTAGGAGATCTGAGTTATTGTTTTTTTTCCATTCCATTGTTTCTGAACTGGCACTTGATTCGTTTGCCTCAGTTGCATTTGCTTTACATCAGCTGATAGTGTTGCAATTGGGATGATTTTCAGCATATAGGTTCACTTGTTTGCGTGCCAATTTGGGTAAATTCCTGAAATTTGTATCAAGAGGCAGCTGTGGCAATTGTTTGGTATCAAATAGTCATGAATTTGAGTGTGTTTTATAGCTTGAAATAATCTAGCATTGTCTTTGTGCCAATTCGGAACAGTCCCTAGCCTTGTTTGTTTCCAAAAACATTGTAGCTAGTTAATGCTCATTGCTTGTGTAATTTCCGAAAATCTCCTTTGCATTGATTTGTCTTAGCTTGTTTGTTTCCAAAAACTACCAATTCTGCCTTTACTTAATTGTTTAGCATTTCTTTTGTTTTATTGAAATCAAAAATCAGTTTCCAAAAATCTGGTGAGTGCTTGATTAGGTTTATCACTAGTTGAGTTTTTTCTTAAGTGCCAACTTCTTGTTAGTTCCATTGTTAATTTTCCTTCATTTTCATTTCATTTTCATTTTCAATTACAAACCAAAATTCAATTACTTGTTTGACACCCAAAAACACAAACGACACATAAATACAAGTTCGAATCAAACACGACAACTAACCCCGAGAAAAAATACGACCTGTGGCCCCTATACTACATTTTCAGATTTTGATTGTAAAAAGGGTTTCCAGTTATTCATTCACATTTAAATTTGAGGCCCACATTCGTGACACATAGATTGGGCCTATCAAATTTTTGGCGCCGTTGCCGGGGAACTACTAGTTGATTTGTTTGATTCTTGCTTGTGCACTTATTTCATATCATTCTTGATTTATTTTTGTGCTTATTGTTATATCTTTGATTTGATTTTATTTGTCTCATCTTTTGTAGCGACCCGACCTTCTCCACCTTTGACGGATCGTTACTTTATCTACTTCTTGACTCTAATGCACGACTAAGAATGCGGAACTTCTTTTTTTTTCTTTTAAATTCATCTAGGGATGATATTCTAACTCTAATAGTCATGCATGATACAATGACATACTTCCTTTCTCTAGAACTTCACTGCAATGGTACCAGTCGACTGCCATCTAACCAGTCGACTGGTATCGGCCATAGAAAGTTTCTGGGCGCGGCACCAGTCAACTGGCCTCTTGGCAGTCGACTGATGCATCGAACAGAAGCTGCCGTTCGATAGGGCAGTCGACTGATACTGAACCAGTCGACTGGCACGCCTGAAAATCTGAAATTCAGATTAGAAACCTTGTCTCAATGGTCCACCAAACTTATAGTTTCAAGCCATACAAAGACACAACACCATTTCTATACTCTATACTAGTTTCCTAAACATTTTAGCCAATCAAAACAACTTCATAAACTCGAAATTAGAACTTTTGCGGAAGAAATTAAGTTATGAAAATCTATATGAACTTTAAACTAGAGTTTTGTACCAAACTTAACTCCTATGCATTCATAATACCAAAACACATGTTCTACACCTTATTAAAGCATTTTGGAATATAATGCAACTTTTCTAGGCATATTTATAGCAATAAAAACTTGATTCAAAGGGAAACTCACAATATCTTGGCCCATGCATCAAATAGCTCCATCAAGTATCAAGATTCAAAACTACTCACACTTATACTCATCCAATGCAATCATAAGGATATGTATGCTAAATAAAATGACATGGAATCTTTACTCATGGTTTTAGGATATGCAAAATGTCTAAAATGCAAATACTTGGATAAATGCTATATGATCTAACTTAAACTAAGACTTTATAACAAATGCACTTTAAGTCCTTCATTCATCTTGTCCCAAGGACCTCTCCAAGGTCAGCCACCACACACACGTCACTCAGCACCGCCTTGTCGCCTTCCTTCAGAATTGCTTGCCTTTACCTTTACCTGCAGCAAGAGGAAATGCAACTAATAAGCAAAAAGCTTAGTAAGTACTATCTAGCTCACAAAATCTCGAAAATGTGCAAACATGCTTTTTAAACAATGTGAAATCACATGAGATACTTTTATACTTAAAAGAAAACTAAACCATGTATACTCAAGCATTAATAAGTCTCAACTTACTTGTTCTTGGCTTAACTTGAACTTTAGCAATTCTTTAACTTTAAATCTTCCTTTAACTTTTAGAAAACTTCTTTAAACTTTAGAAAACTTTGCTAAAGCATATACTTGAAAATAATAACTCACTTGGATCCACTTAAGACGTAAGTACCATCTTATGTGCGTTCCCTAAAAGGTTGGGGTAGCGAGCCACCAATCCTAATAGAGCAGACCTTGGTCTACCAGGGCCAAGACCTTGGAATTGGACACCTGGATTTCTTTAACGACGCCCTTGGACGCCGGGTACTGGCCTTAGAAAATAAAATACTTACTTTTTCTTATCTTGAATGCCTTGGCATTTTAACGAGCACCTTGTGTGCCCAAATCCCTAAGTCTTGACTTTTGGGGATTTCTTAAGGCCTTGGCCTTTTCTTTTCTTATCTTTATCTTCTCTTTTCTTTTCTCATAACTTTTCTTAGACCCTAACCTCATATAGGGTACTTAATTAAACTTATACAAGCATGGATTAAACTAGAGTTACATGCAAAATCATAAACTCAAGGAAAATTGCACTTTTAACTTTCTAACGGGAAAAACTTGCGGAAAACCCGTCTCTTACTGCAGGTGAGAAGTACTTACATTGATATCTTGGACTTACAACCAAAATTGACGTCTAGGGCTCGGGCGAAACTTGAGATCTCGATGAACCGTTCGCGCCTACGCGTTCCTCTCGTCGAGACGAACGAAACGCTCCGTACTCCTTGAATCTTCCTTGGCCGGCGCCCCCTTAGAAGAGAAGAGGAGGCCTTGGTGGGTTGGCGTGCGCACAAGAGAGGGGGAGAGGGGTCGGCGGATGGTGAGGAGAAGAAGTTGCCGAACCAAAATAAAAACCCCACTTAAGTTCTTCTATTTATACCAAGGGGTATTTCGGTTCAACTTATAACTTAACTTAATATCTCTCTATTTTCTTTCAGCACACCCCTGCTGGGGCTCCTGGTTAACCCGACCAACTTAAGTCGTTGATCCCACGGGAGGTCTCGGGTTCAAAACTCATCCAGGCAACTTTTTGCCGAAAACTCTATTTCTTTTAATAAAAATACTAAACGGACTCGGAAAATTCCCTAAAAATATTCTAAAAATTCCTAAAAATATCTAGAATATTTCTAAAACATTTCTAACTAATTTCAAGGACTTTAAGGACTTAAAGTGGAAATTTTGGGGTGTTACAATCCCCCATACCTTATGAAAAGTTCGTCCTCGAACTTAGAATAATTCTGGATATCTTTCTCTCATGCTGTCCTCACGTTCCCAAGTAGCCTCTTCATGCTGTTGATTCTGCCAGATGACCTTCACTAGTGGCACTTCTTTGTTTCTTAATCTTTTAACTGCTTTGTCCACTATCTGTGTCGGTCTGCTCTCATAGCTAAGATCTTCTTGAATCTGTACTGACTGAGGCTGAATCACTTGGCTAGGGTCGTGAATACACTTCTTTAGCATAGAGACATGAAAGGTACTGTGGATAGCTGACATACTCTCTGGCAAGTCCAGCTCATAGGCTACCTTCCCAACTCTCTTTATAATCTTGTAGGGTCCTATGTAGCGAGGACTCAGCTTGCCCTTTTTGCCAAATCTCATCACTCCCTTCATAGGAGCGACCTTGAGAAATACTGAATCTCCAACTTGGAATTCAAGTGGCCTACGGCGTGTGTCAGCATAACTTTTCTGTCTACTCTGGGCAGTCTCAATCCTCTGGCGGATCGTCTGGATAGCCTGAGTGGTCTCATCTATAAGCTCAGTCTGGCTGCCTAGTCCTGACTCCATCTCTTTCTTCTCACCAGCTTCTTGCCAACATATGGGTGATCTGCATTTCCTGCCATACAATGCCTCATAAGGTGCCATCCTGATGGTGGCCTGATAGCTATTGTTGTAGGCAAACTCAGCTAAGCACAGAAATTTGCACCAACTACCTTTAAAGTCCAACGCACAAGCCCTGAGCATGTCTTCTAAAATCTGATTTACTCTCTCTGTTTGTCCATCTGTCTGGGGATGGAAAGCTGTGCTGAACTGAAGTCTGGTGCCTAGGGCGTCCTGAACACACCTCCAAAAATGGGAGATGAACCGCCCATCTCTGTCAGAAACGATCGACTTCGGAACTCCGTGAAGCCTGATTACTTCTTTCACGTACAGCTGTGCTAACTGCTCTACCGAATGCGATAACTTGATGGCTAGGAAGTGGGCAGACTTGGTCAATCTATCCACTATCACCCATATTGCATCGTGTCCATGGGTGGTCCTTGGGAGACCTGTGATAAAATCCATGGATATCTCTTCCCACTTCCACTCTGGAATGGGAAGTGGCTGTAGAACTCCTCCTGGTCTCTGGTGCTCTGCCTTGACTCTCTGGCAGGTCAAGCAGGTACTGATATATCTGGCCACGTCTCGCTTGAGTCCAGACCACCAGAATCTTTTCTTTAAATCTTGGTACATCTTGGTAGAACCAGGATGCATAGAGTACGGGGTACTGTGGGCCTCTTCTAAAATATTCTTTCTTAGTTCCTCATCATTGGGGACGCAAAGGCGGTCTCCAAGATAGAGGATGCCACTATCTGATACTCGAAACTCCGAATTTTCTGCCTCTTGGACCTCCTGCTTGATCTTCTGGATCTCTGGGTCTGGACTTTGCTTTCTTTGTATATCCACAAGCAGGGTTGACTCTAGAGTCAATGCAGAAAGTTGCCCAATTATTACCTCGACTCCAAAATCCTTTATCTCTTTCTGAAGTGGTGGAGACAGTGATGATAGGGACATCAGTGCTGCACAGGATTTCCTGCTCAGTGCATCTGCCACTTTATTAGCTTTACCTGGGTGGTAGAGGATTTCACAGTCATAATCTTTGACCAACTCTAGCCACCTGCGCTGCCTCATATTCAGGTCCTTCTGAGTGAAGAAGTACTTCAAACTCTGATGGTCTGTGAAGATTCTGCACTGCACTCCATACAGGTAGTGTCTCCAGAGCTTCAGTGCGAAAACCACAGCTGCTAGCTCAAGGTCGTGGGTAGGGTAATTCTTCTCATAGTCCTTGAGCTGTCTGGAGGCATATGCTATTACTTTACCGTCTTGCATGAGGACAGCTCCAAGGCCCATCTTGGATGCATCACTGTAGATGTCAAAGGCCTTGTCACTCTCTGGAACAGTCAGGATGGGAGCACTAGTCAATCTTTTCTTCAGTTCTAGGAAACTGTGCTCGCATTTATCTGACCACTCAAACTTCTGGTTCTTTCTGGTCAGGGCTGTGAGTGGAGAGGCTATTCTGGAAAAGTCCTCCACAAATTTTCTGTAATATCCTGCCAGGCCTAAGAAGCTTCTGATTTCACTGGCATTCTTGGGTCTACACCAGTTGCTGACTGCTTCTATCTTGGCTGGATCAACTTGAATGCCTTCTTTGGATACAATGTGACCTAGGAAGGTCACCTGATCTAGCCAAAACTCACACTTTGAGAATTTTGCATAGAGCTTCTCCTGCTGAAGGATCTGCAGCACTATCCTCAAGTGTGTAGCATGGTCCTCTGGAGTCTGTGAGTATATGAGAATATCATCAATAAATACAATGACGAATTTATCGAGATACTCCCTGAAGATGTGGTTCATCAGCTCCATGAAGACTGCTGGAGCATTGGTTACTCCAAAAGGCATTACTACAAATTCGTAGTGGCCGTATCTTGTCCTGAAGGCCGTCCTGGGGATGTCACTTTCTTTAACCTTTAGCTGATGATACCCAGAACGCAGGTCTATCTTCGAGAACACTGTAGCCCCTTTGAGTTGATCAAATAAATCATCTATTCTAGGAAGGGGGTACTTGTTCTTGATGGTTACCTTGTTCAGAGCTCTGTAGTCTATGCACAGACGCATAGACCCATCCTTCTTCTTGACGAAAAGTACAGGAGCTCCCCAGGGTGAATGACTCGGGCGGATGAAGCCCTTGTCTAGTAGCTCCTGGAGTTGCTCTTGTAATTCTTTCAGCTCTGCAGGAGACATACGATAGGGGCCTTCGAGACCGGACCGGTACCTGGCACTAGCTCGATCTCGAATTCCACTTCTCTGTTGGGAGGTAGTCCAGGTAGTTCTTCTGGGAATACTTCTGGATATTCGCAGACTACCCGTACATCCTCCTGCTTGAGTTCTTTCTTTGCTTCTGAGTCCACTACGTGTGCAAGAAAACCAGCACACCCTTGCTCTAGCATCTGGTGGGCTGCCAAGGCTGAGAGAAATTTCTGAGTCTTCCTCCTTGGGGCTCCTTGAAACTCGAATGGTGGTTCTCCTTCTGGGCTGAAAACCACCTTCCTTCTACGGCAGTCCACTGAAGCGCTGTACTTACTGAGGAAATCCATGCCCAGTATGATGTCGAAGTCTTGCATCGCAAGGACTATCAGATCGACATATAGCTCTCGGTCTGAAATCTTGATTGGCACAGCCCGGAGCCGCTGGGTGGATTCCATGATTTCCCCTGAAGGGAGAGTTGTCAGGAATCTGGACTCCCAACTCTCTGCAGGCACCTGTAACTTACTAGCAAAAGGTACTGATACGAAAGAATGGGTCGCCCCAGTGTCAAACAGTGTAGTAGCTAAATGCTGAAAAATAACTATTTGACCTGTTACGACCGTGGAGGCGCTGGCAGCTTCTTCCTTCGTGAGGGAAAAGACTCTGGCATTGGTTGGAACTGGTGCTGCTTCCAACCCTCCTTGACTGATCTGAGGTCCCTCCAGTATAGTAGGCATGTAATGTAACTGAGGCTTGCCTCCATACTGTACGGACTGCTGAGGAAGTACCTTAAACTTGTTTGGGCAGTCTCTGGATCTGTGTCCCTCTTGTCCACATGAGTAGCATCCAGTTACACCCAAAAGGCATGCTCCTGGATGGGTCCTCCCACACTTAGGACAAGGTGGATACTTAGCTTGCTTGTTCTCTGGGTTTCCTTTTTGGTTGCCAGGCCACTGCTTCCTTTTGTGGTTTTGCTCTTCCAGTTCTGGCTATTTGGCTGAGGCTTCTGGCCTCCAGTTGTCTTGTTCTCAGTCAGGACTGGCTTCTGCTGTGCTTGTTGTGCCTTGATGCTATTCAGGTAGTGTTCTGAGATTAGAGCACTACTGACCAACTCCTCGCTGTTCTGGGGTCGGTGCGTCCCGCTGTTCACGTTGAGTGCTATTTCAGGGTTCAGCATGCGGAGCATCAGTCTGACTCGCTCCTTCTCTGTGCTGACTAGCTCTGGGCAGAGGCGAGCTAGTCTGTTGAACTTCGCAACTGCTTCTCCCACTGGTAGGCTACCTTGTCTGAACTCCATGAAGTCCTCGTAGTGCTTGTTGGTAACCCGCATGTGGAAGAACTCCTCATAGAACTCTTGCTCGAAATCTGCCCAGCTCATCTGGTTGACTATCCTCTTACTCTTGACTCGCTCCCACCACATACGAGCGTCTCCAGTTAGGCAGAAGGAGGCACATTGACCTTCTCGACTTCTGGCCAGTCAAGAAGCTCCATTGTGCTCTCTAAAGTCTTGAACCAAGCCTGGGCATCCAAGGGCTCAGTCGTGCCTGAGAAGCTTTCGGGTTTCAGCCTCTGCCACTGGACGAGATATGCTTCTTGTCTTCGGTTCACGGCAGGGTTCTC
>JAGFNQ010003190.1:16057-55258 GCA_024364735.1 Boesenbergia rotunda | reverse complement strand
GATGCTATTCATGTGGACAAGAGGACACAGATCCAAAGAATGCCCAACAAGTTCAAAGTACTCCCTCAGCAGTCTGTACAGTATGGAGGCAAGCCCCAGTTACATTACATGCCTACTATGCTGGAGGGACTCAGATCAGTCAGGGAGGATTGGAAGCAGCACCAGTTCCAACCAATGCAGAGTCTTTTCCCTCACGAAGGAAGAAGCTGCCAGCGCCTCCACGGTCGTAACAGGTCAAATAGTTATTTTTCAGCATTTAGCTACTACACTGTTTGACACTGGGGCGACCCATTCTTTCGTATCAGTACCTTTTGCTAGTAAGTTACAGGTGCCTACAGAGAGTTGGGAGTCCAGATTCCTGACAACTCTCCCTTCAGGGGAATCATGGAATCCACCCAGCGGCTCCGGGCTGTGCCAATCAAGATTTCAGACCGAGAGCTACATGTCGATCTGATAGTCCTTGCGATGCAGGACTTCGACATCATATTGGGCATGGATTTCCTCAGTAAGTACAGCGCTTCAGTGGACTGCCGTAGAAGGAAGGTGGTTTTCAGCCCAGAAGGAGAACCACCATTCGAGTTTCAAGGAGCCCCAAGGAGGAAGACTCAGAAATTTCTCTCAGCCTTGGCAGCCCACCAGATGCTAGAGCAAGGGTGTGCTGGTTTTCTTGCACACATAGTGGACTCAGAAGCAAAGGAAAGAACTCAAGCAGGAGGATGTACGGGTAGTCTGCGAATATCCAGAAGTGTTCCCAGAAGAATTACCTGGACTACCTCCCAACAGAGAAGTGGAATTCGAGATCGAGCTAGTGCCCGGTACCGGTCCGGTCTCGAAGGCCCCATATCGTATGTCTCCAGCAGAGTTGAAGGAATTACAAGAGCAACTCCAGGAGCTACTAGACAAGGGCTTCATTCGCCCGAGTCATTCACCCTGGGGAGCTCCTGTACTTTTCGTCAAGAAGAAGGATGGGTCTATGCGTCTGTGCATAGACTACAGAGCTCTGAACAAGGTAACCATCAAGAACAAGTACCCCCTTCCTAGAATAGATGATTTATTTGATCAACTCAAAGGGGCTACAGTGTTCTCGAAGATAGATCTGCGTTCTGGGTATCATCAGCTGAAGGTTAAAGAAAGTGACATCCCCAGGACGGCCTTCAGGACAAGATACGGCCACTACGAATTTGTAGTAATGCCTTTTGGAGTAACCAATGCTCCAGCAGTCTTCATGGAGCTGATGAACCACATCTTCAGGGAGTATCTCGATAAATTCGTCATTGTATTTATTGATGATATTCTCATATACTCACAGACTCCAGAGGACCATGCTACACACTTGAGGATAGTGCTGCAGATCCTTCAGCAGGAGAAGCTCTATGCAAAATTCTCAAAGTGTGAGTTTTGGCTAGATCAGGTGACCTTCCTAGGTCACATTGTATCCAAAGAAGGCATTCAAGTTGATCCAGCCAAGATAGAAGCAGTCAGCAACTGGTGTAGACCCAAGAATGCCAGTGAGATCAGAAGCTTCTTAGGCCTGGCAGGATATTACAGAAAATTTGTGGAGGACTTTTCCAGGATAGCCTCTCCACTCACAGCTTTGACCAGAAAGAACAAGAAGTTTGAATGGTCAGATAAATGCGAGCACAGTTTTCTAGAGCTGAAGAAGAGATTGACTAGTGCTCCCATCCTGACTGTTCCAGAGAGTGACAAGGCCTTTGACATCTATAGTGATGCATCCAAGATGGGCCTTGGAGCTGTCCTCATGCAAGACGGTAAAGTGATAGCATATGCCTCCAGACAGCTCAAGGACTATGAGAAGAATTACCCTACCCACGACCTTGAGCTAGCAGCTGTGGTCTTTGCACTGAAGCTCTGGAGACACTACCTGTATGGAGTGCAGTGCAGAATCTTCACAGACCATCAGAGTTTGAAGTACTTCTTCACTCAGAAGGATCTGAATATGAGGCAGCGCAGGTGGCTAGAGTTGGTCAAAGATTATGACTGTGAAATCCTCTACCACCCAGGTAAAGCTAATAAAGTGGTAGATGCACTGAGCAGAAAATCCTGTGCGGCACTGATGTCCTTATCATCACTGTCTCTACCACTTCAGAAAGAAATAAAGAATTTTGGAGTCGAGGTAATAATTGGGCAACTTTCTGCATTGACTCTAGAGTCAACCCTGCTTGTGGATATACAAAGAAAGCAAAGATCAAGACCCAGAGATCCAGAAGATCAAGCAGGGGATCCAAGAGGCAGGAAATTCAGAGTTTCGAGTATCAGATAGTGGCATCCTCTATCTTGGAGACCGCCTTTGCGTCCCCAATGATGAGGAACTAAGAAAGAATATTTTAGAAGAAGCCCACAGTACCCCGTACTCTATGCATCCTGGTTCTACCAAGATGTACCAAGATTTAAAGCAAAGGTTCTGGTGGTCTGGACTCAAGCGAGACGTGGCCAGATATATCAGTACCTGCTTGACCTGCCAGAGGGTCAAAGCCGAGCACCAGAGACCAGGAGGAGTTCTACAGCCTCTTCCCATTCCAGAGTGGAAGTGGGAAGAAATATCCATGGACTTTATCACAGGTCTTCCAAGAACCACCCATGGACACGATGCAATTTGGGTGATAGTGGACAGATTGACCAAGTCTGCCCACTTCCTAGCCATCAAGTTATCGCATTCGGTAGAGCAATTAGCACAGCTGTACGTGAAAGAAGTAATCAGGCTTCACGGAGTCCCGAAGTCGATCGTTTCTGACAGAGATGGGCGATTCATCTCCCATTTTTGGAGGTGTGTTCAGGACGCCCTAGGCACCAGACTTCAGTTCAGCACAGCTTTCCATCCCCAGACAGATGGACAAACAGAGAGAGTAAATCAGATTTTAGAAGACATGCTCAGGGCTTGTGCGTTGGACTTTAAAGGCAGTTGGTGCAAATTTCTGTGCTTAGCTGAGTTTGCCTACAACAATAGCTATCAGGCCACCATCAGGATGGCACCTTATGAGGCATTGTATGGCAGGAAATGTAGATCACCCATATGTTGGCAAGAAGCTGGTGAGAGGAAGGAGATGGAGTCAGAACTAGGCAGCCAGACTGAGCTTATAGATGAGACCACTCAGGCTATCCAGACGATCCGCCAGAGGATTGAGACTGCCAGAGTAGACAGAAAAGTTATGCTGACACACGCCGTAGGCCACTTGAATTCCAAGTTGGAGATTCAGTATTTCTCAAGGTCGCTCCTATGAAGGGAGTGATGAGATTTGGCAAGAAGGGCAAGCTGAGTCCTCGCTACATAGGACCCTATAATATTATAAAGAGAGTTGGGAAGGTAGCCTATGAGCTGGACTTACCAGAGGATATGTCAGCTATCCACAGTACATTTCATGTCTCTATGCTAAAGAAGTGTATTCACGACCCTAGCCAAGTGATTCAGCCTCAGTCAGTACAGATCCAAGAAGATCTTAGTTATGAGAGCAGACCGACACAGATAGTGGACAAGGCAGTTAAAAGATTAAGAAACAAAGAAGTGCCACTAGTGAAGGTCATCTGGCAGAATCAAAAGCATGAAGAGGCTACTTGGGAACGTGAGGACAGCATGAGAGAGAGATATCCAGAATTATTCTAAGTTCGAGGACGAACTTTTCATAAGGTATGGGGGATTGTAACGCCCCAAAATTCCATTTTTAGTTCTTAAAGTCCTTAGAATTATTTAAAAATGGTTTAGAAATATTCTAGATATTTTTAGGAATTTTTAGAATATTTTTATGGAATTTTCCGAGTCCGTTTGGTATTTTAAAAAAAAGGGAGAAAGAAAAAAAAAGGAAAAACCACTTAAGGGCAGCCGGTGGTTCGAACCCGCGACCACCCCGGAACCAAAAACGAGCGCGACCAGCTGGGCTAGGGTATCAAGCACAGCAAAGGACGGAGAGAAATATATTTAAGGTGTAGTTAGGTTAATCCGCCCCCATAAGTATAAATAGGTAATTAAAGAGAGAAGTTTTATTTCTCTCCTCTCCAAACCCTCACGCCGACTTCTCCTCTCTTGGGCGACACCACACCAAGGCCTAGAGGGCCGTCCAAGGCTCTCCTCCAAGAGATTTTCCTATATTCGGAATCCCCGCGACTAGAGGAACGCATAGGCGCAAAGAAATCTCCGAGATCTCAATTTTCTTCCGAGCCCTAGACGTCAATCTTGGTTGTAAGTCCAAGATATCAAGGTAAGTACTGCTCACCTGCAGTAAGAGGCGGTTTTTCCGCGAGAATTTCCTTTAAAAGTTTTTAAAAGAGATATTTCCTTTTTGTTTGAGTTTTTATGCATGTGATCTTAGTTCATTATATGCTTATATATGTTGATTAATACCCTATGTGAGTTTAGGGTCCAAGAAAAGCTATGAGAAAAGAAAAGAAAAGATAAAGATAAGAAAAGAAAAGGCCAAGGCCTTAAGAAATCCCCAAAAGTCAAGACTTAGGGATTTTAGCACGCAAGGTGCTCCAGAAAATGCCAAGGCATTTACAGATAAGAAAGAAAAGAAAGAAAAGCTATTTTATTTTATAAGGCCAGTACCCGGCGTCCAAGGGCGTCGTTAAAGAAATCCAGGTGTCCAATTCCAAGGTCTTGGCCCTGGTAGACCAAGGTCTGCTCTATTAGGATTGGTGGCTCGCTACCCCAACCTTTTAGGGAACGCGCATATGAGATGGTACTTACGTCTTCAGTGGATCCAAGTGATTATTATTTTCAAGTATATGCTTTAGCAAAGTTTCGAAAATTTAAAGAGTTTTCAAAAAGTTAAAGAATAGCTAAAGTTTCCAAGTTGAGCCAAGAAAAGTAAAATGAGATTTATTATTGCTTGAGTATGCATGTTTTGAGCTATACATGTCCTTAGTTTTTCTTTCAAGCATATTAGTATCTCATATGATGTTCAGTTTGATCTAGAAGCATGTTTGCATATTTCGAGTTTTTGTGAGCTAGATAGTACTTACTAAGCTTTTTGCTTACTAGTTGCATTTCCTCTTATTGCAGATAAAGGTAAAGGCAAGCAATTCTGAAGGAAGACGACGAGGCGGTGCTGAGTAGAGTGTGTGTGGTGGCTGATTATGGAGAGATCGTTGGCGCAAGACAATTTAGCTATTAATTCACAATGTTATAGATCATTTGAATTTCAAGTTCTTGCTTTATAAAGTTTAGCGAACATTTGAGCTTTGGTAGTTTTACATGCTCAATTTCTTAGAGTAAAGATTTCATGTCATTTCATTTAGCTTATATATTCTTATGCTTGCATTGGATGAGTGGAAATGTGAGTAGATGGAGATATTGATACTTTGTTAGGATAATAGACACATGTGCCAAGATAGTATCAAATTCTCTTTGATTTAAGTTTTATTGCTTATAAATGTTTAGAAAAGTTGCATTCACATTTCATAATGCTTTAGCAAAGTCATAGAACATGTATTTGGTGTTATGAATGTATAGAAGTCAAGATTGGTACAAACTTTAGTGTTAAAGTTCATATATCTTGAATAGTTTATTTTCTTCCGCAAAAGTCCAAATTTCAAGTTTATGGATTCGTTTTGATTGGCTAAACTCATTAGAAAACTGTCATAGAGTGTAGAAATGGTGTCATTATTCCATATGGCTCGAAATATTAGGTTTGGAGGAGCTGTGAAGTAACTGGCCGAAACCTGAGTTTCGAATTACAGGCCTATCAGTCGACTAATACAGTATCAGTCGACTGATACCTGCAGTTTGAGTTGGGCGAGGCAAGCTTCAAGTGTACCAATTGCGAGCTTTCGAGATAGTAAGTGTGATATGTTAATATGCATGATTGCTTAAGTTAGAATATGATTGTTAGATGAATATAAAAGTTTAAAAAAAAAGACTTCCGCATTTTTAGTCATGTATCAAAAGTAGAGAAGTAGAGAGAAGTAACGATCCGTCTGAAGCAGAGAAGGCGGGTCGCTACACGTCTCATCCCTCTAAAATAACGGTGAGGGTGTCACTATTTGGCACAACAGGACAGATGCTCGCACTCTAGTATCTACCACGACAACAAGTGGTTGAGTGAATCGAGCACAAATATGACTAACGACGGCTTAATCAAATGTAAGCCTAACAGTCGTTAGTATGCAATGTGTAAGTATGGCGCATGCTATACGATGCACAAACAACCGAAGAAACAACGATGCAACATAATCCAACGAGTATACGATGCATCAATACATCCAATCAGAAATCGAAAATCAATGATTATGCACCTACACTACTAGGTAGGGTATTTCTAATGCCAAATAAACCTATCTGTGTTTAATGAACTTCTAAGTACTCGCGTACAAGTGGTACTTTACAGAACAGAAAACCAACAGAGGACTGTACAAAAACGAATTTAGGAACACTCGAAGATCAACGAAGAATAAGTCTCAACGACGAGGTTTTAAATAACGACAAAGAACAAGGTCAAGAAACCTACTAGACATAAGATAGCCATGCTTTAAGGTAAACGAAACTACTCGAGTACAAAGGAGAAATACCCGCCTTTTATTATAGATGTTTGTAAACGAGAACCTTCTACGATCAATCGAACGAATTCCAAATTAAGGTCCTGTATCAAGGATTTAATTTTAGCCATGCATACGAGTAGTTAAAATAGTTAACTAATTACAGTGCATAACTAGCTTCCTTACAAACAAATCCAATTTAATTACATCCATTAGTTCATTACCAAACGAATCAAATTTACGGGCTCAAATACCATATAATTAAACTCCTCAATATCAACCTCAGGCCAAGCTCACGGTAACCTAACCATTGAAATCCAATATCAAAATCTTCAAGCAAACACTCATGACACACACCAAACACAGAGCATAACTTGAATAGCTCAAAGAAATTAAAAACCAACAAGGAGCAATTCCAACTACCATAACCCAATTCCAACTGTAATTACGGTAGTCCCATCAAAACTTAGACAAAAACCCATTTAATCAATAGGGGAAGTAGGCCAACAGGGCAGTAATTCGAAAATCCTAAAACCAACCATCAAAGCAAAAATTTAAATTTGAAACCCTAATCCAACATACAACTCAACTAATCTCCCAACCAAACAACAAATTTTTAATCCCTTACCTTGGTTAGTGGTCGGCGCAAGCAACAAGGGCGGTGAGTTCAAACTATAGGCTGTTGATTTCCATTCGGTGGTGGCCAAGGGAGGAAGTTCGTCGACTTCGCTCATCAGGCAAGGACTGCCGGCACGCTGGTTTCACGCAACAACACATAAGAGAGGAGATTAGGGATTGTGACCGGGAGAAGGAAGGGCGACAATCGACGATGTTCGCGTGAGGGAGAAGAAAACTCACCTCCTCGTGAAGAAGCACTCAGCGCCGGCGAAGGGGTGGCGGCATCGGCGTCGCTCGCTGGGGCTCGGCGTTGGCGTCGCTCGCTACCGAAGGGAAAGGGGCGAGGTCGTAAGGAAAAGGAACTACCACGGGAGAGGGGTTCGGTGATTTTTCGAGAGGAAATGGGGGAACTTAGGGCTTATTAATAGTTTTGATATTATTTACAAAAAGGCCCCTCTATGTTTGGATAATTACAACTAGGTCCCTAAACTTCAAATTTTACTTTTTTTTTCAAGCCCTATAGAATTCAGTATTTAACAGCAAAAGTATCTCTAGTGTTCTTCCTTGTCCTTCTTGTAGTCACCTCCTCAGGTATCTTCTTGTTTTAGTTGATGATAGCGATTGCATTTACAAGTGACATATCGATATTCTTTATTACATAATATCAATATTTGATTTCTTTGGTCTTAAATACTATACAAAAAATTATATGCTAACGTATCTTAATATATGCAGTTGGGATGACGAAGGCTCAAAGTGCAAAAGTTTGCCCAAAGACGCTTCACGAAAGCGGATGCACCTTGGCTAAATGTCAACAAGAATGCTTTCATAACAATCGTGGAAGGGGACAATGCATTGGGAATTTTAATGGATCGATTTATAAATGCATATGCGTCTATAAATGCTAATCTAGAAAGATGGATGGATATATACTCTAGCTAATAAACTTGTTCTTCAACACTGTATATCGACTTTGAGTATCGATCCCATATCATAGTTGATAGTATCAACTTGTGTTTTTTTTTTATCATTTCATGTTATATCCAATTTAGTAATAAAGCAACTGTATATTGCTATACCTTTTATTACAGTTCATTACAAGAAAATGGAGTTTCATATATAGATAAAAGAAATCCTTCTCTAAAAGTCATATTTTCGTCTCTAAAGAAAATTTAAGACGGAATGTTTTGTCTATAAAGGCCAATAATATAATTTTTAAATTTAAATTCCATTTTAAAAATATATCACTAAAGCTTGTTTTCCAAGCATAATTTTACATTTCGAGCTCTTAAAGAAGGGTCATTTGCCAACAAAGTTGGTTGTCCATCTTAATTTCATCTAACATGCCAAAACATTGACTAAAAGAAGAACATAATTTGAATCTTAAATTATTTATGGTGAAGTTCCTCCCTTAGGAGGTTCCACAATATCATGATTTACCAATCTTTCGCAGTGAAAGTGAAGAGAAATCTAAGAGGAACATTATTATCTTTTGCATCACAAAATTAAACAATACAATATATTAATTTAATTTAAACTTTTATTAAACACATCAAACTCACCAGTAGAACCAAAAATGAATAATCGTTAGAATATTATATTTATTTCTTATTATTAATTTAATTATCAACCTACATGTTAATTTAGTAATCATTTTGAATATAATTATTATATTTAAACTTAATATTTCATTTATATTTAATAATTGTTTTTAGAAAAATTACATCCAATTAATATATATTCGAAATTATAATTTTTTATGTAAATATTTATTACATAATTATTCGTACATAAATATATTTTAAAAATATTGTAAAATCATACACAATTAAGATAAAATATATTACTAATATAACACAGACAATGACAGTGAATTGAAAATATAATATTATGTGAATTTAACATTCAAAAATACTATACTGTTCCCATATATGATCAATTACCGCATTTTGAAGTGCAATATGAGCTTCTTTGTCATTGATTTGTTTGTATCGAGTTAAAAAATCTTCAAACCGGTTACGATCATCTACTGCTGGTTCATCATATTGAGATGGCACCTCGAAGTGTTCCACGATTGGTGCATTTAAATCACGTTCATCTTCAATTATCATACCATTCATAATAATACATGATGTCATTATATCATGTAAAATATTTTTCTGCCAATACCGTGAAGATCCTACAATATAATAAAATTTAATTAAAATATAATTAGTGATATAATTATATATTTTTTAAATTAGTGTATAATTAGTGTTAAATATTTTTTTAATTAGTGAATATTAAAATATATATAAAATATAATTAGTCCATAATAAATTATATTTTTTTAAATTGGTGATATAATTTATAAATATAATTATAATTAAAATATTCTTTATAAATAAAATATTTATTCAATTAAATCTTTATAACTATGTTTAATAAAAAAAATACATTATTATTATTTTTAATTTATATATATAATAAATAATTAATATTAATATATACATATGGAAAAAATATTTATTATAAATTGATTTTCATTTATGATATTTAGTGCTATAATATTTACTAATATAGATTACATTTACTTATTATATATTATAATAAATTTTTTAAATATAAAAACAATTAAAAAAATAATATCACCAAATTTGGTGTTGCAACAGTGCAACACCAAATTTGGTGATGCACTGTTGCAAAACCAAAAATGGTGTTGAAATATAGTCATCGGTTGGAGCATTATGGTGTAATTTTTACACCAAATATAGTGCAAAGGGGTTCGGTTGGAGATGGTGTAATGATTGTCATGCACTATCTATCTATATATATATATATATATATATATATATATATATATATATATATATATATATATATATATATAACCGAAAGCATTCTCAGTTAAATTATCCCAAGCTCATATTCAAACTTGAGATAGAAAAAGTATCTCTAGTGTTCGTCCTTGTCCTTCTTGTAGTCACCTCCTCATGTATCTTCTTCTTTTAGTTGATGATAGCGATTGCATTTACAAGTGACATATTGATATTCTTTTTTACGTAATATCAATATTTGATTTCTTTTGTGACGACCCGACTTCTCTACCCTATACTTAAGCCGGATCGTCGTTCTTTACTACCTTTACCTTTACTCACTTAACCTTAACCTTTGACTTCACCTTAGACCTTGGCCTTAGGTTAAGCAGCAGTCGACTGGTATCTGACCCAGTCGACTGACACGCTTGAAAAACCTGTATTTCATACCTGAAAACCATTTCCAAAGATCCACAAATCATATACTTTCAAAACATACAAAGACATAACTCCATTTCTATACTCTATAGTAGTTTTATAAACATCCTAGCAACTCAAAACAAATCTAATGACTTGAAATTAGAATCTTTGCGAAATTTAACAAGACTACCAAACCATATGAAATCATGCTAAAGATTGTATCAACTTTTGACTCTATGCGGAAGTTAAACACAATGTTCACATTTTACCAATCAAAATATTAAATATTAAAGCTATACTAGAGTTTTGTACTCAACCTTGTCTCTATGCAAAGTTTACACAAAATCATTACGTTATACCAATCCCAAAACACCAAACCACAAGTTTCTAAACTTCAGAAATTGCCTCTAAGCCTTAACCCAATGGATCTCTTCCACGGTTCCACCGCCACTGAGAATCAATGCAAGTCCTGGTCGCCTCCATAACTTAAGCTTTTTCTTTGCCTTTATCTGCAATAGAAGGAATGCAACTAATAAGCACATTGCTTAGTAAGTAAATCCTAACTCACAAATCCATGCTATCGATAATAAACATGCTCATTTCAAAGAATGCTTGCTTACAAAATACATGCACATGGGAAAACTTTTATATACTTATCATGCTCAATTCATGCTTGAAAACATTACTTGCTTTAAAACACCTGCAACTTAACATGCTCATACATTAAAACACAACTTCCTTACCCTTACTCTTTAACATGCTTGCAATGTATCAATGTTAACATATGAAATAAAGGCACGTACTTAAAACTGACAAACACTTGCAAATACTTATATTCTTGAAAATAATAATCAACTTTCCTCAGGCCTTGACATGCTACCATTGTAGCGGCCCCGCCTCTATGGTCCCCGCAGGCAACCCTCTAGGCCGGCGACCCTACGGTCTTCCCACCCCTGGCAGTGGGTTTTTGCCTTTCCCAGGATTCGAACCCTTGACCTCCAGGACAAGTACAATAGTTCCTGAATCCTGGTACCAATTGAGCTATAGCTCAATTGGTACCAGGATTCAGGAACTATTGTACTTGTCCTGGAGGTCAAGGGTTCGAATCCTGGGAAAGGCAAAAACCCACTGCCAGGGGTGGGAAGACCGTAGGGTCGCCGGCCTAGAGGGTTGCCTGCGGGGACCATAGAGGCGGGGCCGCTACAAAAAAAGGCGCCTTTTTTATGTAGCGGCCCTTCCTCTATGGTCCTCGCAGGCAACCCTCTAGGCCGGCGACCCTACGGTCTTCCCACTCCTGGCGGTGGGTTTTTTCCTTTCCCAGGATTCGAACTCTAGACCTCCAGGCTAAGTACTAAAGTTCCTGAATCCTGGTACCAATTGAGCTATATAGCTCAATTGGTACCAGGATTCAGGAACTTTAGTACTTAGCCTGGAGGTCTAGAGTTCGAATCCTGGGAAAGGAAAAAACCCACCGCCAGGAGTGGGAAGACCGTAGGGTCGCCAGCCTAGAGGGTTGCTTGCGGGGACCATAGAGGCGGGGCTGCTACAACCATGGTATCAATGTACCAATTGCGCGCTTCTTTAATAGGTTTCGGGGTAGCTTGACACCGTACCCTATTAGAGCTTCTTTCTAACTTTCTGTGGGCCTTCCATTTGCCCGGTACATGTCACTCTACAAAAATAAAATACTTTCTTACTATAATACTCATACGTATCAAACTATCTTACTTTTGAATAAATTTTTTGCACTTAACACCTTTACCATTCTTACTTGGGACTTTCATCGAGCACCTTGCGTGCCCTTAACCCAAAACTCATTTTTTTGGGACATTTCAAAAATTAAATCTTATCATGCTTAGATTTCATACACTAAATCTAACCCAATTCAGTTTCTATCATGAGAAAACATGCATCTTTGAGAACATAAAATACACGATAACCATATTCTTAAAGCATGCATCACAAAACATGATTCTACAACAAGAACTTACATACGAAAGATACTCCTATTGCAGGTGAGTGATCTACTTACCCTTATCTTGAAGAAAACTCACTAAGTATGGTTTAAATCCCAACGTAGCACTTCTCTTCCCTTTCTTCGCGCAAATCTCCTCCTTCCTTGACCCTAGGGAAGAAGCCCTAGATGTTCTACTCAAGAGGAAGAAGAAGGAGGAAAAGATCCATTGATTTTCCCTTTGGTTTCGCAGCCTCCACGCGCCTCCTCTCGCAGCCTCACGAAAACCTAATCGGGGCTTCACGCGACTTAAGTGGAAGTCTAAATACCTCTTCATGAAACAGCCTAACTTACCTATAACATAATTTCGATCCTTCCTTTTCTGTGCTTGATACCCCCCGCCCTTCTGGCTAGCCGAGTCTGTTTAAGGACCGGCCTGCCGTGTCGTCGCAAGATCAAATCTCTCCCTGACCATTTTTCCTTTTCTTTTTATTTTAATTCCAAAAAATGCTAGAAAAATTCTGAAAAATCCTTAATAATACCAGAAAATCGTTGGGTGTTACAATCCTCCTCACCTTGTAAAAAGTTTGTCCTCGAACTTAAAACAGCTCTGGATACCTTTGCCTCATGCTATCTTCTGATTTCCAAGTTGCCTCTTCATGCTTCTGATTCAGCCATAAGACTTTCACTAGTGGTACCTCTTTGTTCCTCAGCTTCTTAACTGCTCGATCTATTATTTGAATAGGTCGACTTTCATAACTGAGATCCTCCTGAACTTCTACCATCCGTAGCTCAGTCACTTGGTTGGCATCTGGGATGTGCTTCTTCAACATTGAGACATGGAACACATTGTGTATTGCTGACATCTCTGAAGGTTGCTCCAACTCATAAGTTACCTTGACAACTCTTTTCGTCACTGGGTAGGGTCCTATGTATCGAGGACTTAGCTTGCCTTTCTTGCCAAATCTCATTACACCCTTCATAGGAGCTACTTTGAGGAAAACTGTGTCCCCAACTTCAAACTCTAACGGTCTACGACGTACATCGGCATAACTCTTCTGCCTACTCTTAGCAGTGTCTATTCTCTGGCGGATACTCTTTATAGCTTCTGTGGTATCATCTATGAGATCAGTCTGTGACCCTATTTCTTTCTTCTCACTACCTTCATACCAACAGAGGGGAGATCTACACCTCCTGCCATAAAGAGCTTCGTAGGGCGCCATACCAATAGTAGCCTGATAACTGTTGTTGTAGGCAAACTCAGCTAAACACAAATACTTGCACCAACTGCCCTTGAAGTCTAATGCACATGCTCTGAGCATATCTTCTAGAACTTGATTCACTCTCTTTGTCTGTCCATCAGTTTGGGGATGGAAAGCTGTGCTGAATTTCAGTTTGGTGCCTAACGGTGTCTGTACGCACTCACAAAAGTGTGAAGTGAAACGACCATCCCTATCAGAGATAATGGTCTTCGGGACTCTGTGTAGTCGGATCACTTCCTGCACATATAACTGGGCTAACATTTCAATTGAGTAAGACACTCTGATTGCTAAGAAGTGGGTAGACTTGGTCAATCTGTCTACTATCACCCAAATAGCGTCATAGCCACTAGTTGTCTTTGGTAGACCAACTATGAAATCCATGGCTATGCCTTCACTCATTCCAGTAACTCCATTAGCCTTCACTCATTCCCACCACATCCTGGCATCTCCAGTAAGGCAGAAGGATGTGCACTTTATCTTCTCCACCTCGGGCCAGTCCAGTAACTCCATTATACTCTCCACTATTTTAAACCATGCCTGAGCATCCCATGGTTCACTTGTGCCAAAAAAATTCTCGGACTTCAATCTCTGCCACTGGATCAGATATGCTTCCTGTCTCACTTCTCTTGCTAGAGGTACTGGGGGAGTCTCTATCACCACTGGTGCCACTACTTGCACCACTAGCGCCACTGGCGTGGTAGCAGGAGTGGCCTGTTGATTAGCCATCAAGGTAGCAATAACATGCTACTGTTCAACAAGTTGTCTCTGCAGCTGGCCTACTACTCCTTGAAGATCTGTTGGTGGTACTGACTCCGTGGACTCCTGTTCTCTAGAAGTTTGCTCCTCATTTCGGACAATTCTGGGACGTCCTCTTGCCATTCTCTTACTCTATAGTGTAAAGAAAATAAAAACTCATTATCTCTTACTAACATACTTCATTATCTCCTTGCATATATTAGCATAAAATAATACCAATATCCTTTTCTATCATCATGCACTTACTGATACTAACAGTCAATAAAAACATATAAACTTCAATATATGAACTTCGTACTTGGCAGGCAGCAGGATTGATGCTTGATGTGAGTGTGGCGGAAGGGTGGAAAACTGGCTCTGATACCACTCTGTGACGACCCGACTTCTCTACCCTATACTTAAGCCGGATCATCGCTCTTTACTACCTTTACCTTTACTCACTTAACCTTAACCTTTGACTTCACCTTAGACCTTGGCCATAGGTTAAGCAGCAGTCGACTGGTATCTGACCCAGTCGACTGGCACGCCTGAAAAACCTGTATTTCAGACCTGAAAAACATTTCCAAAGATCCACAAATCATATACTTTCAAAACATACAAAGACATAACTCCATTTCTATACTCTATACTAGTTTTATAAACATCCTAGCAACTCAAAACAAATCTAATGACTTGAAATTAGAATCTTTGCAGAATTTAACAAGACTAGCAAACCATATGAAATCGTGCTAATGATTGTATAAACTTTTGACTCTATGCGGAAGTTAAACACAATGTTCACATTTTACCAATCAAAATATTAAATATTAAAGCTATACTAGAGTTTTGTACTCAACCTTGTCTCTATGCAAAGTTTACACAAAATCATTACGTTCTACCAATCCCAAAACACCAAACCACAAGTTTCTAAACTTCAGAAATTGCCTCTAAGCCTTAACCCAATGGATCTCTTCCACGGTTCCACCGCCACTGAGCATCAATGCAAGTCCTGGTCACCTCCATAACATATGCTTTTTATTTGCCTTTATCTGCAATAGAAGGAATGCAACTAATAAGCACATTGCTTAGTAAGTAAATCCTAACTCACAAATCCATGCTATCGATAATAAACATGCTCATTTCAAAGAATGCTTGCTTCCAAAATACATGCACATAGAAAAACTTTCATATGCTTGAAAACATTACTTGCTTTAAAACACCTGCAACTTAACATGCTCATACATTAAAACACAACTTCCTTACCCTTACTCTTTAACATGCTTGTAATGTATCAATGTTAACATATGAAATAAATGCACGTACTTAAAACTGACAAACACTTGCAAATACTTATATACTTGAAAATAATAATCAACTTTCCTCAGGCCATGACATGGTACCATGGTATCAATGTACCAATTGCGCGCTTCTCTAATAGGTTTCGGGGTAGCTAGCCACCGTACCCTATTAGAGTTTCTTTCTAACTTTCTGTGGGTCTTCCATTTCCCCGGTACATGTCACTTTACGAAAATAAAATACTTTCTTACTATAATACTCATACGTATCAAACTATCTTACTTTTGAATGAAATTTTTACACTTAACACCTTTACCTTTTTACTTGGGACTTTCATCGAGCACCTTGCGTGCCCTTAACCCAAAACTCATTTTTTTGGGACTTTTCAAAAATTAAATCTTATCATGCTTAGATTTCATACACTAAATCTAACCCAATTCAGTTTCTATCATGAGAAAACATGCATCTTTGAGAACTTAAAATACACGATAACCATATTCTTAAAGCATGCATCACAAAACATGATTCTACAACAAGAACTTACATACGAAAGCTACTCCTATTGCAGGTGAGTGATCTACTTACCCTTATCTTGAAGAAAACTCACTAAGTATGGTTTAAATCCAAACGTAGCACTCCTCTTCCCTTTCTTCGCGCAAATCTCCTCCTTCCTTGACCCTAGGGAAGAAGCCCTAGATGTTCTACTCAAGAGGAAGAAGAAGGAGGAAAAGATCCCTTGAGTCTCCCTTTGGTTTCGCAGCCTCCACGCGCCTCCTCTCGCAGCCTCACGAAAACCTAATCGGGGCTTCACGCGACTTAAGTGGAAGTCTAAATACCTCTTCATGAAACAGCCTAACTTACCTATAACATAATTTCGATCCTTCCTTTTTTGTGCTTGATACCCCCGCCCCTCAGGCTAGCCGAGTCCGTTTAAGGACCGGACTGCCGTGTCGTCGCGAGATCGAATCTCTCCCTGACCATTTTTCCTTTTCTTTTTATTTTAATTCCAAAAAATGCTAGAAAAATTCCAAAAATGTAACGCCCCAAAATTTTCATTTTTAGTTCTTAAATTCCTTAGAATTATTTAAAAATGGTTTAGAAATATTCTAGATATTTTTAGGAATTTTTAGAATATTTTTATGGAATTTTCCGAGTTCGTTTAGTATTTTTAAAAAAGGAAAAACATTAAAGGGCAGCAGGGGGATCGAACTCGCGACCACCACGAGAGCAGGCGCACACGGAACCGGCTGGGCTAGGGTATCAAGCAGAACAAAAGGTGGAGAGAAATAAATTTATAAAGTAGTTACGTTTTTTTTTCCATAAAGATAGTATAAATAGATAAGTTAAGAGAGGAATTTTATTTTCTCTCAAACCCTCTCCCTCGCCCAAGCTTACGCCGACTCCTTCCCCTCTCCTCTCTTGGGCGAAACAACACCAAGCTCTAGAGGGCCGGCCAAGGCTCTCCTCCGAGAGATATTCTTATATTCGGGATCCCCGCGACGAGAGGAACGCGTAGGCGCGAAGAATTCTCCGAGATCTCAATTTTCTTCCGAACCTCCGACGCCGTTCTTGGTTGTAAGTCCAAGATATCAAGGTAAGTACTGCTCACCTAAAGTAAGAGGCGGTTTTTCCGCAAGAATTTCCTTTAAAAGTTTTAAAAGAGACATTTACCTTTAGTTTGAGATTTTTCATGTGATCTTAGTTCATTATATGCTTGTATAAGTTTGATTAAGCACCCTATATGAGATTAGGGGCTAAGAAAGTTATGAGAAAAGAAAAGAGAAGATAAAGATAAGAAAAGAAAAGGCCAAGGCCTTAAGAAATCCCCAAAAGTCAAGACTTAGGGATTTTAGCACGCAAGGTGCTCGAGAAAATGCCAAGGCATTTACAGATAAGAAAGAAAAGAAAGAAAAGCTATTTTATTTTCCAAGGCCAGTACCCGGTGTCCAAGGGCGTCGTTAAAGAAATCCAGGTGTCCAATTCCAAGGTCTTGGCCCTGGTAGACCAAGGTCTGCTCTATTAGGATTGGTGGCTCGCTACCCCAACCTTTTAGGGAACGCGCATGAGATGGTACTTACGTCTTCAGTGGATCCAAGTGATTATTATTTTCAAGTATATGCTTTAGCAAAGTTTTCTAAAGTTTAAGAAAGTTTTCAAAGAGTTAAAGAAAGATTTTAAGTTAAAGGATTGCTAAAGTTTCAAGTTAAGCCAAGAAAAGTGAGTTAAGATTTATTAATGCTTGAGTATGCATGTTTTTGAGTTATACATGTTCTTAGTGTTTCTTTCAAGCATATAAGTATCTCATGTGATTTCATATTGTTCAAGAAGCATGTTTGCACATTTCGAGATTTTGTGAGCTAGATAGTACTTACTAAGCTTTATGCTTATAGATGCATTTCCTCTTACTGTAGGTAAAGGTAAAGACAAGCAATTCTGAAGGAAGGCGACAAGGCGATGCTGAGCGACGTGTGTGTGGTGGCTGATTTTGGAGAGATCCTTGAGACGAGACAATTTAGTTATTTGAATTACAATGTTTAGTTTATTCAAATTCAAGTTATTGCTTTATGGAGTTTTAGCGAACGTTTAAGCTTTGGATAGTTTTACATGCTCAATTTCTTAGAGTAAAGATTCCATGTCATTTCATTTAGCATACATATCCTTATGATTGCATTGGATGAGTAGAAGTGTGAGTAGTTTAGAATATTGATACTTTGTTGGAGTTATTGATGCATGTGCCAAGATAGTGCTAGTTTCTCTTTTGAATTAAGTTTTATTGCTCAATTATGCTTAGAAAAGTTGCTTTCTCATTTCATAATGCCTTAGTGATGTTATAGAATTTTGTGTGATGAGTTTCAATGGTTAGAAGTTAAGTTTGGTACAAACTTTAGCCTAAAGTTTATATAGACTTTCATAACTTGCTAAATCCCGCAAAAGTCCTAATTTCAAGTTTATGGATTCGTTTTGATTGGCTAAATTGTTTAGAAAACTAGTATAGAGTATAGAAATGATGTCATGATTTTGTATGGCTCGAAAGTATAGGTTTGGTGGAGTTTTGAAACAAGGCCTTGAATCTGAAATTCAGATTTCCAGGCGTGCCAGTCGACTGGTTCAGTATCAGTCGACTGACCTATCGAACAGTAGCTTCTGTTCGATGCATCAGTCGACTGCCAAGAGGCCAGTCGACTGGTGCCGCGCCCAAAAAAAATTTCTGTGGCCGATACCAGTCGACTGGTCAGAGGGCAGTCGACTGGTACCGTTGCAGTGAAGCTCTAGAGAAAGGAAGTATGTCATTGTATCATGCATGACTATTAGAGTTAGTATATCATAGATAGATTTAAATTGAGAAGAAAAAAAAAAGATTTCCGCATTCTTAGTCGTGCATTAGAGTCGAGAAGTAAAGAAAGTAACGATCCGTCTAAGGCAGAGAAGGCGGGTCACTACAGGTGGTATCAGAGCAGTTCCCATTCTACAGCATCACACACACATCAGCATCAACCTTGCCGTCTTCAAGTAAGAAAGCTTTAAGTTTCAGTTTTTCTATTGCTCCTTTACTTAACTTCAGTATAGAGAAATGCTTAAGTACTTACTCATATGTGCATAGAACAAGGAAGCATGTTTAATACCTTAGTATCACGGAATCATGTTTAACCCCTAGAATGGATATTAGAGAAATGCTTAAGTACTTACTTAATTTTCCCAAAAGTAAATTTTGGGATTATGGCACGCATGGTGCTTGATAAAAGTTTTGAGTAAGACCAAGGTCTTACTAAGCCCTAGAACGAGTTCTAGGACTAAGAAATGAGATAAGAATCAAGACCAAGGTCTTGTTATATCCTAAAGCAAGTTTGGGAACATTACCATTAAGTGTTAAGTTATACATTTGAGGACGTCCTAGAAAGGCCCAAAACGAGGAGCAAGCTCCTAGAAGGCAAGAAGCGTACCTCATTCAGTAGGAGAAACTGAAGCCAGGGAACTTCCCAGGCACAAGCAAACCATGGGATGCTTAAGCATGGTTCAAAACGTTGGAAAGAATAGTAGGGCTACTGGACTGGCATGAGGTAGAGAAGATAAAGTGTGCATCTTTCTGCCTTACGGGAGATGCTAGAATATAGTGGAAGAGAGTCAAGGCCAAGAGAAATGTCAGCCAGATGACATGGGCCGACTTCGAGACTGAGTTCTTCGAAGAATACTCTCACATGCAAGTAACCAACAAGCATTATGATGAATTCACGGAGTTCAGACAAGGAGAACTATCCGTGGATGAAGCAGTGAAGATGTTTAAGCGGTTAGCTCATCTGTGCCCAGAGCTAGTTAGCACAGAAAAAGAGATAGTTAGGCTAATGCTCAAGATGTTAAGGCCTGAGATAGCGTTGAAGGGGGCTAGCGGTGTTAAGAGGCTGCAAACCTCCGAGGAACTAATAAGTAGTGCTTTGATCACTGAGCACTACTTAAACAGTATAAAGGCCACCAGAAAGGTTGAACGATGAAGTTCTTAACAACCTTACCGTCAGGGGAAGTAATGGCCTCTACTGAGAGGCTAAGGGCAGTATCAATCTAGATTTCCAACCGAGAGCTCTACAGTGACTTGTTAGTCCTTGAGATGAAGGATTACGATGTCATTTTAGGAATGGACTTCTTGAGCAAGTATAATGCTTCTATAGACTGCCGCAAGAAAAAGTCAAGTTCACACCAGAAGCAGAACCTTCATTGAGTTTATTGGAGACCCAAGGAGAAAGATAAATAGGTTCCTATCTACCTTACAAGCTCAGAGAATGTTAGAGAAGGGGTGCTCTGGTTTCTAGCTCATATAGTGGATGCAGTCAAGGAGAAGGATTGAAGAGAGAAGAAGTGAGGGTAGTCTGTGACTATCCTGAGGTGTTTCCTGAAGAGTTACCAGGACTCCCTCCCAATCGGGAAATTGAGTTTGAAATTGAGTTGGCCCCAGGAACCAACCCAATTTCGAAGGCACCTTATCGCATGGCACCAGCAGAACTGAAAGAATTACAAGAACAATTGCAAGAGCTGCTTGACAAGGGTTTCATCCGCCCTAGTCATTCACCTTGGGGAGCTCCTGTACTTTTCGTCAAGAAGAAGGATGGTCTATGCGTCTGTGCATAGATTATCGAGCTTGAATAAGGTAACCATCAAGAACAGATACCCTTCCAAGGATAGATGATTTATTTGATCAGCTGAAGGGGCACAGTGTTCTCCAAGATAGATCTGCGATCGGGTATCATCAGCTAAGGTTAAGGAAAGTGACATCCCCAGGACGGCCTTCAGGACAAGATACGGCCACTACGAATTTGTAGTAATGCCTTTTGGAGTAACCAATGCTCCAGCAGTCTTCATGGAGCTGATGAACCACATCTTCAGGGAGTATCTCGATAAATTCGTCATTGTATTTATTGATGATATTCTCATATACTCACAGACTCCAGAGGACCATGCTACACACTGAGGATAGTGCTGCAGATCCTTCAGCAGGAGAAGCTCTATGCAAAATTCTCAAAGTGTGAGTTTTGGCTAGATCAGGTGACCTTCCTAGGTCACATTGTATCCAAAGAAGGCATTCAAGTTGATCCAGCCAAGATAGAAGCAGTCAGCAACTGGTGTAGACCCAAGAATGCCAGTGAAATCAGAAGCTTCTTAGGCCTGGCAGGATATTACAGAAAATTTGTGGAGGACTTTTCCAGAATAGCCTCTCCACTCACAGCCCTGACCAGAAAGAATCAGAAGTTTGAATGGTCAGATAAATGCGAGCACAGTTTTCTAGAGCTGAAGAAGAGACTGACCAGTGCTCCCATCCTGACTGTTCCAGAGAGTGACAAGGCCTTTGACATCTACAGTGATGCATCCAAGATGGGCCTTGGAGCTGTCCTCATGCAAGACGGTAAAGTAATAGCATATGCCTCCAGACAGCTCAAGGACTACGAGAAGAATTATCCTACGCACGACCTTGAGCTAGCAGCTGTGGTTTTCGCACTGAAGCTCTGGAGACACTACCTGTATGGAGTGCAGTGCAGAATCTTCACAGACCATCAAAGTTTGAAGTACTTCTTCACTCAGAAGGACCTGAATATGAGGCAGCGCAGGTGGCTAGAGTTGGTCAAAGATTATGACTGTGAAATCCTCTACCACCCAGGTAAAGCTAATAAAGTGGCAGATGCACTGAGCAGAAAATCCTGTGCAGCACTGATGTCCCTATCATCACTGTCTCCACCACTTCAGAAAGAAATAAAAGATTTTGGAGTCGAGGTTATGGTTGGGCAATTTTCTGCATTGACCCTAGAGTCAACCCTGCTTATAGATATACAAGAAAAGCAAGATCAAGACCCAGAGATCCAGAAGATCAAGCAGGGGATCCAAGAGGCAGAAAATTCAGAGTTTCGAGTATCAGACAGTGGCATCCTCTATCTTGGAGACCGCCTTTGCGTCCCCAATGATGAGGAACTAAGAAAGAATATTCTAGAAGAGGCCCACAGTACCCCATACTCTATGCATCCTGGTTCTACCAAGATGTATCAAGATTTAAAGAAAAGATTCTGGTGGTCTGGACTCAAGCGAGACGTGGCCAGATATATCAGTACCTGCTTGACCTGCCAGAGGGTCAAAGCAGAACACCAGAGACCAGGAGGAGTTCTACAGCCACTTCCCATTCCAGAGTGGAAGTGGGAAGAAATATCCATGGACTTTATCACAGGTCTTCCAAGAACCACCCATGGACACGATGCAATTGGGTGATAGTGGATAGATTGACCAAGTCTGCCCACTTCCTAGCCATCAAGTTATCGCATTCGGTAGAGCAGTTAGCACAGCTGTACGTGAAAGAAGTAATCAGGCTTCACGGAGTTCCGAAGTCGATCGTTTCTGACAGAGATGGGCGGTTCATCTCCCATTTTTGGAGGTGTGTTCAGGACGCCCTAGGCACCAGACTTCAGTTCAGCACAGCTTTCCATCCCCAGACAGATGGACAAACAGAGAGAGTAAATCAGATTTTAGAAGACATGCTCAGGGCTTGTGCGTTGGACTTTAAAGGCAGTTGGTGCAAATTTCTGTGCTTAGCTGAGTTTGCCTACAACAATAGCTATCAGGCCACCATCAGGATGGCACCTTATGAGGCATTGTATGGCAGGAAATGCAGATCACCCATATGTTGGCAAGAAGCTGGTGAGAAGAAAGAGATGGAGTCAGGACTAGGCAGCCAGACTGAGCTTATAGATGAGACCACTCAGGCTATCCAGACGATCCGCCAGAGGATTGAGACTGCCCAGAGTAGACAGAAAAGTTATGCTGACACACGCCGTAGGCCACTTGAATTCCAAGTTGGAGATTCAGTATTTCTCAAGGTCGCTCCTATGAAGGGAGTGATGAGATTTGGCAAAAAGGGCAAGCTGAGTCCTCGCTACATAGGACCCTACAAGATTATAAAGAGAGTTGGGAAGGTAGCCTATGAGCTGGACTTGCCAGAGGATATGTCAGCTATCCACAGTACCTTTCATGTCTCTATGCTAAAGAAGTGTATTCACGACCCTAGCCAAGTGATTCAGCCTCAGTCAGTACAGATCCAAGAAGATCTTAGCTATGAGAGCAGACCGACACAGATAGTGGACAAAGCAGTTAAAAGATTAAGAAACAAAGAAGTGCCACTAGTGAAGGTCATCTGGCAGAATCAAAAGCATGAGGAGGCTACTTGGGAACGTGAGGACAGCATGAGAGAAAGATATCCAGAATTATTCTAAGTTCGAGGACGAACTTTTTATAAGGTATGGGGGATTGTAACGCCCCAAAATTTCCATTTTTAGTTCTTAAAGTCCTTAGAATTATTTAAAAATGGTTTAGAAATATTCTAGATATTTTTAGGAATTTTTAGAATATTTTTATGGAATTTTCCGAGTTCGTTTAGTATTTTTAAAAAAGAAAAAACGTTAAAGGGCATCAGGGGATCGAACCCGCGACCACCACGAGAGCAGGCGCGAACGGAACCGGCTGGGCTAGGGTATCAAGCACGACAAAATGTGGAGAGAAATAAATTTATAAAGTAGTTACGTTTTTTTTCCATAAAGATAATATAAATAGATAAGTTAAGAGAGGAATTTTATTTTCTCTCAAACCCTCTCCCTCACCCAAGCTTGCGCCGACTCCTTCCCCTCTCCTCTCTTGGGCGAAACAACACCAAGCTCTAGAGGGCCGGCCAATGCTCTCCTCCGAGAGATATTCCTATATTCGGGATCCCCGCGACGAGAGGAACGCGTAGGCGCGAAGAATTCTCCGAGATCTCAATTTTCTTCCGAACCTCCGACGCCGTTCTTGGTTGTAAGTCCAAGATATCAATGTAAGTACTGCTCACCTGCAGTAAGAGGCGGTTTTTCCGCAAGAATTTCCTTTAAAAGTTTTAAAAGAGACATTTACCTTTAGTTTGAGATTTTTCATGTGATCTTAGTTCATTATATGCTTGTATAAGTTTGATTAAGCACCCTATATGAGATTAGGGGCTAAGAAAGTTATGAGAAAAGAAAAGAGAAGATAAAGATAAGAAAAGAAAAGGCCAAGGCCTTAAGAAATCCCCAAAAGTCAAGACTTAGGGATTTTAGCACGCAAGGTGCTCGAGAAAATGCCAAGGCATTTACAGATAAGAAAGAAAAGAAAGAAAAGCTATTTTATTTTCCAAGGCCAGTACCCGGCGTCCAAGGGCGTCGTTAAAGAAATCCAGGTGTCCAATTCCAAGGTCTTGGCCCTGGTAGACCAAGGTCTGCTCTATTAGGATTGGTGGCTCGCTACCCCAACCTTTTAGGGAACGCGCATGAGATGGTACTTACGTCTTCAGTGGATCCAAGTGATTATTATTTTCAAGTATATGCTTTAGCAAAGTTTTCTAAAGTTTAAGAAAGTTTTCAAAGAGTTAAAGAAAGATTTTAAGTTAAAGGATTGCTAAAGTTTCAAGTTAAGCCAAGAAAAGTGAGTTAAGATTTATTAATGCTTGAGTATGCATGTTTTTGAGTTATACATGTTCTTAGTGTTTCTTTCAAGCATATAAGTATCTCATGTGATTTCATATTGTTCAAGAAGCATGTTTGCACATTTCGAGATTTTGTGAGCTAGATAGTACTTACTAAGCTTTATGCTTATAGATGCATTTCCTCTTACTGTAGGTAAAGGTAAAGACAAGCAATTCTGAAGGAAGGCGACAAGGCGATGCTGAGCGACGTGTGTGTGGTGGCTGATTTTGGAGAGATCCTTGAGACGAGACAATTTAGTTATTTGAATTACAATGTTTAAGTTTATTCAAATTCCAAGTTATTGCTTTATGGAGTTTTAGCGAACGTTTAAGCTTTGGATAGTTTTACATGCTCAATTTCTTAGAGTAAAGATTCCATGTCATTTCATTTAGCATACATATCCTTATGATTGCATTGGATGAGTAGAAGTGTGAGTAGTTTAGAATATTGATACTTTGTTGGAGTTATTGATGCATGTGCCAAGATAGTGCTAGTTTCTCTTTTGAATTAAGTTTTATTGCTCAATTATGCTTAGAAAAGTTGCTTTCTCATTTCATAATGCCTTAGTGATGTTATAGAATTTTGTGTGATGAGTTTCAATGGTTAGAAGTTAAGTTTGGTACAAACTTTAGCCTAAAGTTTATATAGACTTTCATAACTTGCTAAATCCCGCAAAAGTCCTAATTTCAAGTTTATGGATTCGTTTTGATTGGCTAAATTGTTTAGAAAACTAGTATAGAGTATAGAAATGATGTCATGATTTTGTATGGCTCGAAAGTATAGGTTTGGTGGAGTTTTGAAACAAGGCCTTGAATCTGAAATTCAGATTTCCAGGCGTGCCAGTCGACTGGTTCAGTATCAGTCGACTGGCCTATCGAACAGTAGCTTCTGTTCGATGCATCAGTCGACTGCCAAGAGGCCAGTCAACTGGTGCCACGCCCAGAAACTTTCTGTGGCCGATACCAGTCGACTGGTCAGAGGGCAGTCGACTGGTACCGTTTCAGTGAGGCTCTAGAGAAAGGAAGTATGTCATTGTATCATACATGACTATTAGAGTTAGTATATCATAGATAGATTTAAATTGAGAAGAAAAAAAAAGGATTTCCGCATTCTTAGTCGTGCATTAGAGTCAAGAAGTAAAGAAAGTAACGATCCGTCTAAGGCAGAGAAGGCGGGTCGCTACAGAAAAATCCCTAATAATACCAGAAAATCGTTGGGTGTTATAATCCTCCTCACCTTGTAAAAAGTTCGTCCTCGAACTTAAAATAGCTCTAGATACCTTTGCCTCATGCTATCTTCTGATTCCCAAGTTGCCTCTTCATGCTTCTGATTCAGCCATAAGACTTTCAGTAGTGGTACCTCTTTGTTCCTCAGCTTCTTAACTGCTCGATCTATTATTTGAATAGGTCGACTTTCATAACTGAGATCCTCCTAAACTTCTACCATCCATGGCTCAATCACTTGGTTGGCTTCTGGGATGTGCTTCTTCAACATTGAGACATGTAACACATTGTGTATTGCTGACATCTCTGAAGGTAGCTCCAACTCATAAGCTACCTTGCCAACTCTTTTCGTCACTGGGTAGGGTCCAATGTATCGAGGACATAGCTTGCCTTTCTTGCCAAATCTCATTACACCCTTCATAGGAGCTACTTTGAGGAAAACTATGTCCCCAACTTCAAACTCTAACGGTCTACGGTGTACATCAGCATAACTCTAGTATCATCCAATAATTTCCAGGTATTATTAGGGATTTTTAGGAATTTTTCTAGCATTTTTTGAAATATTATAGCATTTTTTCGGAATGAAATTAGAAAAAAAATTAAAGGGGGTCAGGTGGGGATTGATCCCGCGACCACAGGGAGAAGCAAATCCTTAAGGGCAGCCAAGTAACCAACTGGGCTAGGGTATCAAGCACAAAAAAAAATGAAACGAAATAATGTTATAGTTGATTTAGCCCGTTTCATGAAGAGGTATTTAAACTTCCACTTAAGTTGTGTTAAAACCCCTTTTAGGATTTGGGGAGGCCGCGCGAGCAAAGGGAGGAGGCTGCGAAAATAGGGAGAAAGGGGGAGTTTTCTTCCTCCTTCTTCTTCCACTTGAGTGGAGAGCCTAGGGCTTCTTCCCTAGGGCCAAGAAGTGGAGTTTTCTTGCAAAGGAAGAGGAAAAGAACCCTACACTAGGAATTTCGAGATACTTAGTGAGTTTTCTTCAAGAAAAGTGTAAGTAAATCACTCACCTGCAATAGAAGTAGTTTCGCCATGTATTTCTCGTTGTAGAACCATGTTTGTGATCTAAATGCATGCTTTAAGATTATGGTTTTCTTATATGGGTGTTTTAAGTTCCTAAAGAATACATGTTTTATCATAGAATATGAATTGGAGTAAGTTTTTATGTATGTGACCTATGTATGAAAAGAGTAAGTTCTTGAAAAGTCCCAAAAAATGAGTTTTTGGGTTAAGAGCACGCAAGGTGCTCGATGAAAGTTCCAAGTAAGAAAAGGTAAAGGTTTATAGTGCAAAGTTTATGAAAAAGAAAGTTAGATTGATAAATACAAGCATTATGAGTAAGAAAGTCCCAAAAATGAGTTTTTGGGTTAAGGGCACGCAAGGTGCTCGATGAAAGTTCCAAGTAAGAAAGGTAAGGTTTTGTAGTGCAAAGATTTATGTAAAAAGAAAGATAGCTTGGTAAGTATAAGAATTATGAATAAGAAAGTATTTTACTTTTGTAAAGTGACATGTACTGGGCAAAAGAGAGGCCCACAGAAAGTTAGAAAGAAGCTCTAATAGGGTGCGGTGGCTAGCTACCCCGAAACCTATTAGGGATGCGCGCATTGGTACATTGATACCATGGTACAGTGTCAAGGCCTGAGAAAGTTGATTATTATTTTGAAGTATATGAGTATATGAAAGTGTTTCAATTTCCTAAAGTGCATGTTTTGCTATGTATGTTGACATTGTTATGTTACAAGCATGTTAAAGAGCAAGAGCAAGGAAGTTAGTGGTTTAAAGTATGTGAATGCATAGGTAGCAAGTCTCAAAAGAAATTATGAGCATGTTAGATTTTCCAATGTTTTAGTGCTAGTAAATGTTTTCAAGCATGATTGAGCATGATAAGTATATGAAAGTTTCCATGTGTAAGTATTTCAAAGTGCATGTGTTTTGATGAAAGCATTATTTGAAAAGAGCATGTTTATCCCTTATCATTGGATTTGTGAGTTAGGATTTACTTACTAAGCATTTTGCTTATTAGTTGCATTTTCTTCTATTGCAGACAAAGGTAAAGAAAAAGCATAAGTTAAGGAGGCGAAGGGACTTGCATTGATGTTCAGTGGTGGCGGAACCGTGGAAGAGATCATTGGGTTAAGTCTTGTAGAACATGTGTTTTGGTGTTTCGAAGTGGTAGAATAAATGACTTTGTTTAAACCTTGCATAGATACAAAATTTGGTACAATCTCTAGTCTAAAGTTCACATAGATTTTGATAGCTTATTTACTTCCGCAAAAGTCCTAATTTCAAGTTTATGAAGTTGTTTTGATTGGCTAAAATGTTTAGAAAACTAGTATAGAGTATAGAAATGGAGTTATGTCTTTGTATGGCTTGAAGGTATATGTTTTGTGGATTGATGGAGATGGTTTTCGGGTCTGAAATGCAGGTTTTCAGGCGTGCCAGTCGACTGGTTCAGAACCAGTCGACTGCCCTATCGAACAGTAGCTTCTGTTCGATGCACCAGTTGACTGCCAAGAGGCCAGTCGACTGGTGCCGCGCCCAAAAACTTGCTGTGGCCGATACCAGTCGACTGGCTATATAGCAGTCGACTAGTACAATTGAAAAGAAAGTGGTATAGAGCAGTTGGTTAGTGCTTTAGTGTTACATCAAAGAGGTCTAGGGGTCAAATCCTTGCAAAGCAAATAAAATGAAAGTTATTTTGTTTTTTTGAAAAAAAAAGAGAAGGAAGAAAAAAAAAGAAAAAAAGTTTAGAGCATGTTAAGAGAAGTCAAGTAGTAGTAACTTAAAGCTTAGAAGTAGAAAAAAGGTGGGTCGTCACAGAGTGGTATCAGAGCAAAAGGTTCCACCCTTCCGCCACACTAACATCAAGCATCAATCCTGTCGCCTGCCAAGTAAGAAGTTCATATGTTATAATTTTCATGCTTTTCATTATTGACTGCTAGTATCAGTAAGTGCATGATGAAGAAGTTCATATGTTATAGTTTTGCATACTTTTCATTATTGACTGCTAGTATCAGTAAGTGAATGATGAAGAAGTTCATATGTTGTAGTTTTGTATACTTTTCATTATTGACTGCTAGTATCAGCAAGTGAAAGATGATAAGGAAGTATGTTAGTATTATTATATACTAATATGTGCATGGAGATAATGAAGTAAGTTAGTAAGGAAGTATGTTAGCATTATTATATGCTATTATGTGCATGATCAGTATATGCTATATGAGTAAGATGACATGATATAACATATGCTATATGAGTATGATGGTAGTATGAAGATATGACATATGATATGACATATGCTATATGAGTATGATGATAGTATGATGATAAGTATGATGATATGACATATGCCATATGAGTATGATGATATGAGTAGGATGATAGTGAAGTAATAAAATACCCTAATTGATGAAAGGTCTTTATCGAAGTAATGTTATTAGTCTCTTTATGATATAGAGTAAGAGGATGCCAAGAGGGCGTCCTAGAAAGGCCCAAAATGAGGAGTGAGCCCCTAGAGGGCAAGAGAAAGAGTCAGTACCACCACCAACTCTCTTAGAGGTGATGGCGTAGTTATAGAGACATTAGTAGAGCTACAACAAGATATTGCCACCATGATGGCTAACCAGTAGGCCACTCCTGTTACCCCGCCGGTGGCGAATGTAGTGGCACCAGTGGTGACCGAAGACCCATCGGTTACATCTGTAGTCCCGGCAAGGGGGGGGGTACGACAATAAGCGTACCTCATCTAGTGGTAGAAACTGAAGCCAGAGAACTTCCCAGGCACAAGCAAACCATGGGATGCTTAAGCATGATTCAAAACGTTGGAAAGAATAGTAGAGCTACTGGACTGGCCTGAAGTAGAGAAGATAACGTGTGCATTTTTCTGCCTTACAGGAGATGCTAGAATATAGTGGGAGAGAGTCAAGGCCAAGAGAAATGTCAGCCAGATGACATGGGCCGACTTCGAGACTGAGTTCTTCGAAGAATACTTTCACATGCGGGTAACCAACAAGCGTTACAACGAATTCACAAAATTCAAACAAGGAGACTTATCCGTGGATGAAGCAGTGAAGAAGTTTAATCGGTTAGCTTATCTGTGCCCAGAGCTAGTTAGCACAGAAAAAGAGAGAGTCAAGCTAAGGCTCAAGATGTTAAGGCCTGAGATAGCGTTAAATGTGGTCAGCAGTGTTAAGAGGTCGCAAACCTCCGAAGAACTGATAAGTAGTGCTCTGATCATCGAGCACTACTTAAACAGTACAAAGACCACCAGAAATGTTGAACGATGAAGTTCTTAATGACCTTACCTTCGAGAGAGGTCATGGCCTCTACTCAGAGGCTAAGGGCAGTACCAATCTGGATTTCCAACCGAGAGCTCTACAGTGACTTGGTAGTCCTTGAGATGAAGGATTACGATGTCATTCTGTTGGGACCGGGTGCATGTCGACAAGGATACGAGTTCGTAAAATTTTAAATTTTTACGTGTAGCAGAAGAATTTGCATAAAATAATTTCCTAAATTATTTTAACTTCGTATCTAGCATGCAACCTTATAGTGTATTGACATAATCATAAAATAAAACTTTGCGGAAAAGTAAACTAATTTACTTTTATACCTCGCGTAACTCGAAGAAAGGGACGAGATCTAACCGTAGCGTCCCTTGGAAGCTTCGCCTCTATTCGCGTCCACGCCGAGTTCTCTTCGGGATGACTTCGCAAAGTCACGAGTTTTGTGCCGACGAGAACTACTAGATTCTCTATGTAATGCCCCAAAATTTCCATTTTTAGTCCTTAAAGTCCTTAGAATTATTTAGAAATGGTTTAGAAATATTCTAGATATTTTTAGGAATTTTTAGAGTATTTTTATGGAATTTTCCGAGTCCGTTTGGTATTTTTGGAAAAAGAAAAAGAAAAAATGGAAAAGAAAAACCAATTAAGTGCAGCGGGTGGATCGAACCCGCGACCACCGCGAGACCACACAAGCGCGCAACCGGCTGGGCTAGGGGTATCAAGAACAGCAAAGGGTGGAGAGACTTATATTTAAGGGGTAGTTAGGTCGATCCGCCCCATAGGTATAAATAGATAATTAAAGAGAGAAGTTTTATTTCTCTCCTCTGCAAACCCTCACCATCCGCCGACCCCTCTCCCTCTCCTCTCTTGGGCGACGCCGACCAACATCAAGGCCAAGAGGGCCGGCCAAGACTCTTCTCCAAGAGATAATTCTATATTCGGGATCCCCGCGACGAGAGGAACGCGTAGGCGCGAAGAATTCTCCGAGATCTCAAGTTTCTCCCAGGCTCTAGACGTCAATCTTGGTTGTAAGTCCAAGATATCAAGGTAAGTACTGCTCACCTAAAGTAAGAGGCGGTTTTTCCGCGAGAATTTCCTTTAAAAGTTTTTAAAAGAGATATTTCTTTTAGTTTTTAGTTTTTGCATGTGATCTTAGTTCATTATATGCTTATATATTTTATTGAGTGCCCTATATGAGATTAGGGACCAAGAAAAGCTATGAGAAAAGAAAAGAGAAGATAAAGATAAGAAAAGAAAAGAAAAGGCCAAGGCCTTAAGAAATCCCCAAAAGTCAAGACTTAGGGATTTTAGCACGCAAGGTGCTCGAGAAAATGCCAAGGCATTTACAGATCAGAAAGAAAAGAAAGAAAAGCTATTTTATTTTATAAGGCCAGTACCCGGCGTCCAAGGGCGTCGTTAAAGAAATCCAGGTGTCCAATTCCAAGGTCTTGGCCCTGGTAGACCAAGGTCTGCTCTATTAGGATTGGTGGCTCGCTACCCCAACCTTCTAGGGAACGCGCATCAGATGGTACTTACGTCTTCAGTGGATCCAAGTGATTATTATTTTCAAGTATATGCTTTAGCAAAGTTTCTAAAGTTTAAAGAGTTTTCAAAAGTTAAAGAATAGCTAAAGTTTCAAGTTGAGCCAAGAAAAGTAAATTGAGATTTATTATTGCTTGAGTATGCATGTTTTGAGTTATACATGTTCTTAGTTTTCTTTCAAGCATATTAGTATCTCATATGATTTTCAGTTTGATCTAGAAGCATGTTTGCACATTTCGAGATTTTGTGAGCTAGATAGTACTTACTAAGCTTTTTGCTTACTAGTTGCATTTCCTCTTATTGCAGATAAAGGTAAAGGCAAGCAATTCTGAAGGAAGGCGACGAGGCGGTGCTGAGAAAAGTGTGTGTGGTGGCTGATTATGGAGAGATCTTTGGCACAAGACAATTTAGTTATTTAATTCACAATGTTATAGTTCATTTGAGTTTCATGTTCTTGTTTTATGGAGTTTAGCGAACATTTAAGTTTTGGATAGTTTTACATACTCAATTTCTTAGAGTAAAGATTCCATGTCATTTCTTTTAGCCTATATATTCTTATGATTGCATTGGATGAGTAGAAATGTGAGTAGTTGGAGATATTGATACTTTGTTAGAGAAATAGATGCATGTGCCAAGATAGTATCAATTTCTTCTTTGTATTAAGTTTCATTGCTTAAATATGTTTAGAAAAGTTGCATTCACATTTCATAATGCTTTAGCAAGGTCATAGAACATGTATTTGGTGTTATGAATGTATAGAAGTCAAGATTGGTACAAACTTTAGTGTTAAAGTTCATATAACTTGAATAGTTTATTTTCTTCCGCAAAAGTCCAAATTTCAAGTTTATGGATTCGTTTTGATTGGCTAAACTCATTTGAAAACTGTCATAGAGTGTAGAAATGGTATCATAGTTTTATATGGCTCGAAAATACATGATTGGTGGACCTTTGAAGCAAGTGCCGAAACCTGAATTTCAGATTTCAGGCCTATCAGTCGACTGATACAGTATCAGTCGACTGATACCCGATAGATGAGTTGGGCGAGGCAAGCTTCAATGAGTATCATCTTGCGAGCTTTTGAGAAGGAAAGTGTGATATGGCATCGTGCATGACTATTAGAGTTAGTATATCATAGATAGATTTAAATTGAGAAGAAAAAAAAGATTTCCGCATTTTTAGTCATGTATCAAAAGTCGAGAAGTAGAGAAAAGTAACGATCCGTCTGAAGCAGAGAAGGCGGGTCGCTACACTCTATAGGCACAACAAAGAAGATCAAGAGAGGAATTAGGAAACTAACCAACAAGAAGCGGAATCCAAATTCCGGGAAGAGAGGAGTCGCTATCCGTTTCTTCTTCTTCTTGTTCGGGTTCTCCTTCTTCTTGAAGCTCACGGCAACCTTTGGTTGGGTAGAGATTGCGCCGGCCCTAAGCCTCCAAGTGGGCACCGGCCATAAGACTCCAAGAGTGGGCGCCGACCCTAAGGGAAAAGAGGGGAAGGAGAGAAAAGAATAGAAGAGAGAGAGGGAGAGGTTAGCTCTATTTCAATTATCCAAATCTTAGGAATCCAAGGCTTGCCTATGGTTCCTTATATAGTAATTGCTTCTCCCTTGCCAAGTCTCCTCTTAACCGAATTAATGGAATTAACGGAATTAGTTATCATAAGAAATTTATCCTATAAATTCTCTTATGAATTATTCCGTTTAAACCAAGTTTTATTATAACTAACTTTATAATAAAACTAATTAGTTATCATAAGAAATTTATCCTATAAATTCTCTTATGAATTTTATTATAACTAACTTTATAATAAAACTAATTAATTATCATAAGAAATTTATCCTATAAATTCTCTTATGAATTATTCCGTTTAAACCAAGTTTTATTATAACTAACTTTATAATAAAACTAATTAGTTATTATAAGAAATTTATCCTATAAATTCTCTTATGAATTTTATTATAACTAACTTTATAATAAAACAAATTAATTATTATAAGAAATTTATCCTATAAATTCTCTTATGAATTATTCCGTTTAAACCAAGTTTTATTATAACTAACTTTATAATAAAACTAATTAATCTCTCCTTTTATTATGGAATTAATTTTATAAGAAATTTATAAACTTTCTTATTATGGAAAAATCAATTCATAATTGATTTTATAAAATTAAAATAAACCAATTCATGGATTATTTTAACTTCCATAAAAAGAATAAATTTCTATAAATTTATTTATATAAATTTCTTTATACAAATTTATTTATCCATAATTTATAAAATAAATCGCGCTAGATTTACTTTATTAATTAAACCAAAATTAATTAGTTTTCTCCCCAATAAGTGGCCGGCCAACCAAGGAGGGTTGGCACCCTCTTTGGCCGGCCCAAACCGAGCCGAACCAACGCGAATTAAACTCATTTAATTCGCCCAAAAAGCCTTCAAAAGACTTAGCCATTTTTAGCTTCCATTGCGCCTCTGATTAACTCAGATTCGACTTATTTCTCTTGATCGGAAAATCCAATTTTCAACTCGTTTTAAATCCCTCGGATTACTCGTAGTGCGTGTGACTAAATAGGCTTTCGATTTATGTTGGCCGTCTATAATTAACCAATTATAGAACGATCATGAGTGGCACCTAGTAGTACATCATGATCCCCAATTAATCGAAAGATCAACGGTTTGACCCCAGAAGAAATTATTCTGAAACCCTTCAGCAGCTCTAATGAATCGTGCCTCATTCCCTTCACCATCTTATACCCACTTGGTTCAGGACACGGTCTATTTGTGTCAGTCCCCACTAGGCTGACTACGTCACACCTAGCCCAAGTAGTGTCTTTCTCGTCCTTTGGATTTCTAGTTACTCTCATGTATTTTAGAGACTCGCACTCTAAACATGATATACTCTGGCCAGAGGTTTTGAGTAACAATCCGACGATAGGCCTGGGTATACATCTCCTCGCAAGGAGTGGTGAATCCTTTGTAGGCTGTTCAAACATCTTCGGGCACTTCGGCTTATACCCAATCATCCTGGGTCCACACCTCCTTGGAGATGCTTGCTTAAGATGTTAAAGTATAAGTCTTCATGACCAAGATGACTTGAACACCGCAAGTCAAAGGAACATCACACTTAAGCCACAGTAAGAACTTCATTGACATATCTATATAGATAACCCTATGAAGTCTTACAGCTAGTCACTCCAATGAACTAGTTCCCTTAACTAGCATCCATGTTTATCTCCGGACATCCCAATGTCACCAGCCAGTGAGAATCAGCTGATTAGAGAATAACCCATGCTAGTCTCAACAGAATTGATAGTGTCCGTATTTATCAATTCATCGACTAGGGATATTTTCAATACTTCACATTTGCACATTTAGAGATAATCACTAGTTGTGATCCCATCACAAATTCTCTTATGCTGTGAGTTGTATTGCGGACATTCAGTAGATGAGTTTAAGATCCCAATCAAATACATAAACATGTATACTCAAATAGTGAATTATCATTTATTAAAATAAATGTTTACAATCATAAGACGATTGCCTTAGGACACTTCTCTCATATCACTAACACATTCTCGGGATGGGCTTCTTGAGCAAGTACAATGCTTCTATAGACTGCCGCAAGAGAAAAGTCAAGTTCACACCAGAAGCAGAACCTTCATTTGAGTTTATTGGAGACCCAAGGAGAAAGACAAAGAGGTTCCTATCTACCTTGCAAGCTCAGAGAATGTTAGAGAAGGGGTGCTCTGGTTTTCTAGCTCATATAGTGGATGCAAGTCAAGGAGAAGGATTGAAGAGAGAAGAAGTGAGGGTAGTCTGTGACTATCCTGAAGTGTTTCCTGAAGAGTTACCAGGACTCCCTCCCAATCGGGAAATTGTGTTTGAAATTGAGTTGGCCCCAGGAACCAACCCAATTTCGAAGGCACCTTATCGCATGGCGCTAGCAGAACTGAAAGAATTACAAGAACAATTGCAAGAGCTGCTTGACAAGGGTTTCATCCGCCCTAGTCATTCACCTTGGGGAGCTCCTGTACTGTTCGTCAAGAAGAAAGATGGATCTATGCGAATGTGCATAGATTATCGAGCTTTGAATAAAGTAACCATCAAGAACAGATATCCTTTGCCAAGGATCGATGATTTGTTTGATCAGCTGAAGGGAGCTACAGTGTTCTCCAAGATAGATCTGCGATCAGGTTACCATCAGCTCAGAGTGAAGGAGAGTGATGTGCCAAGGACTGCTTTCAGTACAAGATATGGGCACTATGAGTTTGTGGTTATGCCCTTTGGGGTGACAAACGCCCCTGCGACGTTTATGGATCTAATGAATAGAGTGTTCAAGGATTTTCTGGACAAGTTCGTCATTGTCTTCATTGATGATATCCTAGTGTATTCAAAGACTCAGAAAGAACATGAAGAACACCTGAAGATAGTGTTGCAAACCTTACACCAGAAGGAGTTGTACGCCAAATTCTCAAAGTGTGAGTTTTGGCTTGATCAGGTGGCCTTCCTAGGCCACCTTATTTCCAAGGAAGGTATTATGGTAGACCCAGCCAAGATTGAAGCAGTTAGTAACTGGAGTCAACCAAAGAATGCCAGTGAGATCAGAAGTTTTCTGGGTTTGGCAGGGTATTACAGAAGGTTTGTAGAGGACATTTCAAAGATAGCTTCTCCACTTACAGCCCTTACCAGAAAGAATAAAAAGTATGAGTGGACTAAAGACTGTGAGCAGAGTTTTCTTCAGTTGAAGAAGAGACTGACCAGCGCTCCTATCCTTACAGTACCCGAAGGTGATAAGAGCTTTGATATATACAGTGATGCATCAAAGCTAGGACTAGGACCAGTCCTTATGCAAGAAGGCAAAGTCATAGCTTATGCTTCCATGCAACTCAAGGAATATGAAAAGAATTACCCCACTCATGATCTGGAGTTGACAGTTGTAGTCTTTGCTCTAAAGATATGGAGGCATTACTTGTATAGAGTGCAGTGTAAGATTTATACAGCTCACCAGAGTCTGAAATATTTCTTCACTTAGAAAGACCTCAATATGAGACAGCGAAGGTGGCTCGAGTTAGTGAAGGACTATGACTGTGAGATTCTTTACCACCCTGGTAAGGCAAATAGAGTAGCAGATGCACTGAGTAGAAAGACTTGTGCCACTTTGATGTCCTTATCATCATTGGCACCACCATTACAGAAGGAGATAGTAGATAATGTAGTGGAGATTATTGATGGGCAGCTAGCTCTATTGACACTAGAGTCGACTTTGCTTGAAGAGATACAGAAAGAGCAAGCTGAGGATTCTGATCTCCAAAGGATCAAGCAGGAGATGCAAGAAGGAGAGAGTAAAGAGTTTAGAGTATCTGACAGTGGGATACTCTACTATGGTGACCGTTTATGTGTCTCCAATCATGAAGAGCTGAGGAAGAAGATTCATGAAGAAGCCCATGGAACTCCCTACTCAATGCATCCTGGTTCCACTAAGATGTACCAGGATTTGAAAGGAAGATTTTGGTGGTCAGGGATGAAGAGAGAGATAGCTATGTATGTCAGCACCTGCCTGACATGTCAGAGAGTTAAAGCAGAACACCAGAGACCAGGAGGTGTCCTACAACCCATTCAGATTCCAGAGTGGAAATGGGAAGACATAGCCATGTATTTCATAGTTGGTCTACCAAAGACAACTAATGGCTATGATGCTATTTGGGTGATAGTAGACAGATTGACCAAGTCTGCCCACTTTTTGGCAATCAGAGTGTCTTACTCAATTGAAAAGTTAGCCCAATTATATGTGCAGGAAGTGATCCGACTACACGGAGTCCCGAAGACCATTATCTCTGATAGGGATGGTCGTTTCACTTCACACTTTTGGGAGTGTGTACAGACAGCGTTAGGCACCAAACTGAAATTCAGCACAGCTTTCCATCCCCAGACTGATGGACAGACGAGAGAGTGAATCAGGTTCTAGAAGATATGCTCAGAGCTTGTGCATTGGACTTCAAGGGCAGTTGGTGCAAGTATTTATGTTTAGCTGAGTTTGCCTACAACAACAGTTACCAAGCCACTATTGGTATGACACCCTATGAAGCTCTTTATGGTAGGAAGTGTAGATCTCCCCTCTGTTGGTATGAAGGTAGTGAGAAGAAGGAAATGGGGTCACAGACTAATCTTATAGATGATACCACAGAAGTTATAAAGAGCATCCGCCAGAGGATAGAGACTGCTCAGAGTAGGCAGAAGAGCTACGCCGATGTATGCCGTAGGCCGTTAGAGTTTGAAGTTGGGGATACAGTTTTCCTCAAAGTAGCTCCTATGAAAGGTGTGATGAGATTTGGCAAGAAAGGCAAGCTAAGTCCTCGATACGTAGGGCCCTACCCAGTGACGAAAAGAGTTGGCAAAGTAGCTTATGAGTTGGAGCTACCCTCAGAGATGTCAGCAATACACAATGTGTTCCATGTCTCAATGTTAAAGAAGCATATCCCAGATGCCAACCAAGTGATTGAGCCACAGATGGTACAAGTGCAAGAAGATCACAGTTATGAAAGTCGACCTATTCAGATAATAGATCGAGCAGATAAGAAGCTGACGAACAAAGTGGTACCACTAGTAAAAGTTGGCTGAATCAGAAGTATGAAGAGGCAACTTGGGAATCAGAAGATAGCATGAGGGAAAGGTATCCAGAGTTGTTCTAAGTTCGAGGACGAACTTTTTATAAGGTAGGGAGGATTGTAACACCCAATAATTTCCTGGTATTATTAGGGATTTTTAGGAATTTTTCTAGCATTTTTCGGAATATTATAGCATTTTTTCGGAATGAAATTAGAAAAAAAATTAAAGGGGGTCAGGTGGGGATTGATCTCGTGACCACAGGGAGAAGCAAATCCTTAAGGGCAGCCAAGTAACCAGCTGGGCTAGGGTTTCAAGCACAAAAAAGAATGAAACGAAATAATGTTATAGTTGATTTAGCCCGTTTCATGAAGAGGTATTTAAACTTCCACTTAAGTTGTGTTAAGACCCCTTTTAGGGTTTGGGGAGGCCGCGCGAGCAAAGGGAGGAGGCTGCGAAAATAGGGAGAAAGGGGGAGTTTTCTTCCTCCTTATTCTTCCTCTTGAGTTGAGAGCCTAGGGCTTCTTCCCTAGGGCCAAGAAGTGGAGTTTTCTTGCAAAGGATGAGGAAAAGAACCCTACACTAGGAATTTCGAGATACTTAGTGAGTTTTCTTCAAGAAAAGTGTAAGTAAATCACTCACCTGCAATAGAAGTAGTTTCGCCATGTATTTCTCGTTGTAGAACCATGTTTGTGATCTAAATGCATGCTTTAAGATTATGGTTTTCTTGTTTGGGTGTTTTAAGTTCCTAAAGAATACATGTTTTATCATAGAATATGAATTGGAGTAAGTTTTTATGTATGTGACCTATGTATGACAAGAGTATGTTCTTGAAAAGTCCCAAAAAATGAGTTTTTGGGTTAAGGGCACGCAAGGTGCTCGATGAAAGTTCCAAGTAAGAAAAGGTAAAGGTTTATAGTGCAAAGTAGGGATGACAATGGGTCGGGTTCGGGTCGGATTCTATATCCTCCTTACC
>JAGFNQ010003190.1:0-14658 GCA_024364735.1 Boesenbergia rotunda | reverse complement strand
TTTGGGTCTGAAATGCAGGTTTTCAGGCGTGCCAGTCGACTGGTTCAGAACCAGTCGACTGCCCTATCGAACAGTAGCTTCTGTTCGATGCACCAGTTGACTGCCAAGAGGCCAGTCGACTGGTGCCGCGCCCAAAAACTTGCTGTGGTCGATACTAGTCGACTGGCTATATAGCAGTCGACTGGTATCATTGAAAAGAAAGTGGTATAGAGCAGTTGGTTAGTGCTTTAGTGTTACAACGAAGAGGTCTAGGGGTCAAATCCTTGCAAAGCAAATAAAATGAAAGTTATTTTGTTTTTTTCAAAAAAAAAGAGAAGGAAGAAAAAAAAAAGAAAAAAATTTTAGAGCAAGTTAAGGGAAGTCAAGTAGTAGTAACTTAAAGCTTAGAAGTAGAAAAAAGGTGGGTCGTCACAACTCTTCTGCCTACTCTGAGCAGTTTCTATTCTCTGGTGGATACTCTTTATAGCTTCTGTGATATCATCTATGAGATCAGTCTGTGACCCCATTTCTTTCTTCTCACTACCTTCATACCAACAGAGGGGAGATCTACACCTCCTGGCATAAAGAGCTTCATAGGGCGCCATACCAATAGTAGCCTAATATCTGTTGTTGTAGGCAAACTCAGCTAAACACAAATACTTGCACCAACTACCCTTGAAGTCTAATGCACAAGCTCTGAGCATATCTTCTAGAACTTGATTCACTCTCTCTATCTGTCCATCAGTCTGGGGATGGAAAGCTGTGCTGAATTTCAGTTTGGTGCCTAACGGTGTCTATACGCACTCCCAAAAGTGTGAAGTGAAACGACCATCCCTATCGGAGATAATGGTCTTCGGGACTCCGTGTAGTCTGATCACTTCCTGCACATATAACTGGGCTAACTTTTCAATTGAGTAAGACACTCTGATTCCCAAGAAGTGGGCAGACTTGGTCAATTTGTCTACTATCACCCAAATAGCATCATAGCCACTAGTTGTCTTTGGTAGACCAACTATGAAATCCATGGCTATGTCTTCCCATTTCCACTCTGGAATCTGAATGGGTTGTAGGACACCTCCTAGTCTCTGGTGTTCTGCTTTAACTCTCTGACATGTCAGGCAGGTGCTGACATACTTAGTTATGTCTCTCTTCATCCCTGACCACCAAAATCTTCTTTTCAAATCCTAGTACATCTTAGTGGAACCAGGATGCATTGAGTAGGGAGTTCCATGGGCTTCTTCAAGAATCTTCTTTCTCAGCTCTTCATGATTGGGGACACATAAACGGTCACCATAGTAGAGTATCCCATTGTAAGATACTCTAAACACTTTACTCTCTCCTTCTTGCATCTCTTGCTTGATCCTTTGGATATCAGAATCCTTAACTTGCTCTTTCTGTATTTCTTCAAGCAAAGTTGACTCTAGTGTCAATAGAGCTAGCTGCCCATCAATAATCTCCATTCCATAATCTACTATCTCCTTCTATAATGGTGGTGCCAACGATGATAAGGACATCAAAGTGACACAAGTCTTTCTACTCAGTGCATCTGCTACTCTATTTGCCTTACCAGGGTGGTACAGAATCTCACAGTCATAGTCCTTCACTAACTCGAGCCACCTTCGCTGTCTCATATTGAGGTCTTTCTGAGTGAAGAAATATTTCAGACTCTGGTGATCTGTATAAATCTTACACTGCACTCCATACAAGTAATGCCTCCATATCTTTAGAGCAAAGACTGCAGTTGCTAACTCCAGATCATGAGTGGGATAATTCTTTTCATAGTCCTTGAGTTGCCTGGAAGCATAAGCTGTTGGTGCAAGTTGCATCAATGATGTTCCTCTTTAAGTGTTTTAATGTTTGACAATTCACTTAAGTCAGTGATATATCGAACAGACAAAGGGGAGCAAAAGAGAAGTAACCTTAGCTGAACAAAAGTCCTAGTTAATCTAGGCATCGGAACTCTAAAAACCTAGCGAAGGGCTGCTAGGTATCGTAACTCTAAGACCTAACGAAGGGCTGTTAGGCAACTAGCGAAGGGCTGCTAGGTATCGTAACCCTAAGACCTAGCGAAGGGCTGCTAGGCACCTAGCGAAGGGCTGCTAGGCATAGAAGACCTAGCGAAGGATTGCTAGGCACCAAGCGAAGGACCGCTTGGTAACAAAGACCTAGCGAAGGATTGCTAGGCACCAGGCAAAGGATCGCTTGGTAACAAAGACCTAGCCAAGGGCTGCTAGGCACCTGGCGAAGGACTACTAGGGAATGAAGACTTGGTCTGAGGGACTAAGAAACTTAGCTGAGTGATGACTAAGGACAGGAGTAGAGACGGGTCAGGGTTTGGGCGTCTCGAGGTCCGGAGGTATCGGAAGCTAAGCTAAAGTCCACCCGAAGGACTGGGTGGCAACCATCTCCTGAAAGGAGTAGGTGAAGGGCGAGTTCTCGGGGATAGGAACTCGTGCCGGTTCGACCTAGGGTTTCGTGCAAATCCGATGTCTGAACAAAGTCCCTAAGGCTAACATTATATGTATCTTGCAGGTATCAAGAACCGGAGACAAAGCAGTTAAACCAGGCAAAAAGTGGTTGGAGGCCCTAAGCAGGGCGCCCCCATGCAACCAGGGCGCCCCCAACATTGGGGGCGCCCCCAGACTGTACTAAAGAAGCAGGAAACATGGTGTATGCAGAACAGGTGTCAACCGGGGTGCCCGGAATGTCCGGGGCGCCCGGATTCGTACCTGTTTTGCTATTTCGAAGTCAGAACACAGGATAAGCCCACACGGGGGCGCCTGGAGCATCCGAGTCGCCCTGGTCAATGATCTTATCACCTGCGGCGAGGTAGGCGCAAGGATAAGGTTTGACCGAGTCTTCCGGGGCGCCCCCAGGAGGCCTATATAAGGGGCTTCGACCCCTCTGCTTCAAACACAACATTCCAGAGCCATTCTGATCAGTCCGACCGACAAAAACTCGCTAAAGACGAGGCTCTACGACCGAGAGGCTCCAGGAGGAAGTGCGCGGCACTTCGGAGGTCCAGATCGGCTGACGCTTCGACATAAGTTGTTTTGGTTTGATTTACATTCTGCAATTAATTTTAATTATCCTTTTGCTTGTAAATCAAACTGTAAGACGGGTTTTCTCCGCCTCCGAAAATTCCGGAAAGGAGACCAATAGTGGACTCACGCCGAGTACATAGGCCTTGGACGTACTAACCCAGGGGGGTCGGGAACCAAGTAAATAAATCCCGCGTGTCCTTCAGTATTACATTTATTTTTCTGTTTTTACTTTTTCGCTGTGCTACTAATATTCTAAGTCTAGAACAAACGAAAGCTTTACGAAGATTTCCGAAAGATTTTGAACGGTCGATATTCACCCCCCCCTCTATCGACGGCACCGGTCCTACATAAGCTATGACTTTGCCTTCTTGCATAAGGACTGCTCCAAGTCCTCGATTTGATGCATCACTGTATATATCAAAGCTCTTATCACCTTCGGGTACTGTAAGGATAGGAGCGCTGTCAGTCTCTTCTTCAACTCAAGGAAGCTCTGCTCACAGCCCTCAGTCCACTCATACTTCTTATTCTTTCTGATAAGGGCTGTAAGTGGAGAAGCTATCTTTGAAAAGTCCTCTACAAACCTTCTGTAGTACCCTGCCAAACCTAGAAAACTTCTGATCTCACTGGCATTCTTTGGTCGACTCCAGTTACTGACTGCTTCAATCTTGGCTGGGTCTACCATAATACCTTCCTTGGAAATGATGTGGCCTAGGAAGGCCACCTGGTCAAGCCAAAACTCACACTTTGAGAATTTGACGTACAACTCCTTCTGATGTAAGGTTTGCAATACCATCTTCAGGTGTTCGTCATGTTCTTCCTGAGTCTTTGAATACACTTGGATATCATCAATAAAGACAATGACGAACTTGTCCAGAAAATCCTTGAACACTCTATTCATTAGATCCATAAACGTCGCAGGGGCGTTTGTCACTCCAAAAGGCATGACCAAAAACTCATAATGGCCATATCTTGTACTGAAAGTAGTCCTTGGCATATCACTCTCCTTCACTCTGAGCTGATGGTAACCTGATCGCAGATCTATCTTGGAGAACACTGTGGCTCCCTTCAACTGATCAAATAAATCATCTATCCTTGGCAAAGGATATCTGCTCTTGATGGTTACCTTATTCAAAGCTCGATAATCTATGCACATTCGCATAGATCCATCTTTCTTCTTGACGAACAATACAGGAGCTCCCCAAGGTGAATGACTAGGGCGGATGAAACCCTTGTCGAGCAGCTCTTGCAATTGTTCTTGCAATTCTTAAATCACGTAAAAGTGTTCCACGATTGGTCATATTCGCATAGATTTATCATATTGAGATGGCACCTCAAAGTGTTCCACGATTGGTGCATTTAAATCACGTTCATCTTCAATTATCATACTATTCATAATAATACATGATGTCATTATATCATGTAAAATATTTTTCTTCCAAAACCGTGAAGGTCCTGCATTATAATAAAATTTAATTAAAATATAATTAGTGATATAATTATATATTTTTTAAATTAATGTATAATTAATGTAAAATATTTTTTTAATTACTGCATATTAAAATATATATAAAATATTATTAGTACATAATAAAATATATTTTTTTAAATTAGTGATATAATTTATAAATATAATTATATTTAAAATATTATTTATAAATAAAATATTCTTTATAAATAAAATATTTATTCAATTAAATCTTTATAACTATGTTTAATAAAAATAAAATACATTATTAAATTTTTATTTTATATTTATAATAAATAATTAATATTAATATATACATATGGAAAAAATATTTATTATAAAATAATTTCATATATGATATTTAGTGGTATAATATTTACTAATATAGATTATATTTACTTATTATATATTATAATAAATTTTTTAAATATAAAATCAATTAAAAAAATAATATCACCAAATTTGGTGATGCACTGTTGCAACACCAAAAATGGTGTTGAAATATATTCATCGGTTGGAGCATTTTGGTGTAATTTTTACACCAAATATAGTGCAAAGGGGTTCGGTTGGAGATGGTGTAATGATTGTCGTGCACTATCTATCTATCTATCTATATATATATATATCACTGAAAGCATTCTCAGTTAAATTATCCCAAGCTCTTATTCAATCTTGAGATGGCAAAAGTATCTCTAGTGTTCTTCCTTGTCCTTCTTGTAGTCACCTCCTTAGGTATCTTCTTCTTTTAGTTGATGATAGCGATTGCATTTACAAGTGACATATCAATATTCTTTTTTACGTAATATCAATATTTGATTTCTTTCATCTTAAATACTATACAAAAAATTATATGCTAATGTATCTTAAAACATGCAGTTGGGACGACGAAGGCTCAAAGTGTGAAAGTTTGCCCGAAGACGCTTCACGAATTCGGATGCACCTTGGCTAAATGTCAACAAGAATGTTTTCTTAACTATCGTGGAAGGGGACAATGCATTGGGAATTTTGATGGACCGATTTATAAATGCATATGCGTCTATAAATGCTAATCTAGAAAGATGGATGGATATGTACTCTTGTTAATAAACATGTTCTTCAACACTGTATATCGACTTTGAGTATCGATCCCATATCATAGTTGATAGTATCAACTTGTGTTTTTTTTTATCATTTCATGTTATATCCAATTTAGTAATAAAGCAACTATATATTGCTATACCTTTTATTACAGTTCATTACAAGAAAATGGAGTTTCATATATAGATAAAAGAAATCCTTCTCTAAAAGTCATATTTTCGTCTCTAAGGAAAATTTAAGACCGAATGTTTTGTCTATAAAGTCCTATAATATAATTTCTAAATTTAAATTCTGTTATAAAAATATATCTCTAAAGCTTCTTTTCCAAGTATAATTTTTCATTTCGGGCTCTTAATGAATGCTCATTTGCCAACAAAGTTGGTTGTCCATCTTAATTTAGTCTAACGTGCCTAAACATTGACTAAAAGAAGAACATAATTGTTAAATCCGACACTGTTGATGCGATCCAAAAAAAAATTCGGAAATTGTTCGGAAGAAGATTTAGGGTTGAGAGACCCAAATTGAATTTAAAAGGTTGTATCGCGTTGAAACTCAAGTTCTGAGGGTTTAAATGTGAAGAAACCTAAACTAGAAAGGGTCAAAAGGCTTAAATCCTATATGTAAGAGTGTGGATTTAAAAAGTTAAAGGAGGAACACTAAAACGTAAAGTGGCACACCACTTAATCTACTCTTCCTTGTTGTTTTCACCCGCAGCCCAGAGAGAGCCCGAGCCACTCCCTTTCTCTCCTACGCGTGAACCCTAGCCACAACTCCTCTTCACCCTATTCCTTGCCCCAGCCAAGCCAACGCCCGATCCCTTTCCTTTATCCACTACCGATCCGATCTCTCCCTCTCGTGATCACGACGATGCCATCTCTCTCTCTCTCGCGCGCGTTTTCCCCAGAGCTTCTCATCGTTGGAGTCGACAGTTCAACACTCCTCCGGCCATGATTGGGTAAGAGATTGAATCTGGTTGTTTGATTTTCCTGATCACCGCAAATAGATTTGGCTAATCGTCTGTCACGTCCCGACACCTTGGAGCCGCTGATCCAATAGAGAATCGGACAACACCTCCCCTATCCGGTGGATAATTTACACATACACACAGATACAAATAGCACAACCACGTAGTTAAATGGCATCAGGCCTCAAATCAATGCAGAAACAACGGATATATAACTATAACCATCGTAATACCAAAGTACGAACTTACCTGAGCTGCCAGGGGGCAGGAACAAAGCCAAAACCCCACGAAGTCCAACATAGGACTCAAAAGTACAATCCCATCGAATAAACATAAATGCATGTCCAAAACAGGGCAACGGAAGCAAAGTACATAATACAGGGTCCATAACCGTAAATCAACATGAAATAAAACGAATGCAGAGCTCCTCTCGAGCTGGGGACTGGAGGCTAGGGTCTCCTGACAGACATCAACCTGAAATTAAGGAAAATAACCAACGGTGTGAGTCCAAAGGAACTCTGCGGATACCCAGAATAGATATGCATAGAAAGTTATACTAACAATAAGAGTTCCTCTAATACAGTCTCATATCAACAATAGGGAAAGACTAGTACTGAAAATATACTGAGGTAGATACATACCAGAATCCATCTAACCTGAAAAGAGGGTAATAAATACCTATGGAGCACCAATAGACATATAATCTCAGATAACAAGTCTCCAGAATATGCATGTCAAACAAGTGTAGAAATCAAGTACAGCAAACAATACACGATGCAAAATATGCACATGGTGCAATGACATGTGTCACCCCTGACACCAGTCAGTTCATCGTACACCTGTCATAGGTGACGTCTGACAACTGTACGTACCCTGCTATCACTGCTCCTGAGTGACCGGGTGGACAGGATGCTGGTGGAGACTCCGCTCCTACCCCAAGCAATGGGGGAGTCTAGCTCTCATCTCCTCGTGGCTCAGTACGAGAAGGGATCCCTGGCTGCTACCATGCCCGGAACCACCCTCCAAATAGTGGTCGAACGGAGCAATACAGGAAAAATGCACACATCCTATGGTATCCACTTGTTAGTAATATGAGAGAAGTGTCCTAAGGCAATCGCCTTATGATTATAAACATTTATTTTAATAAATGAAAATTCACTATTTGAGTATACATGTTTGTGTATTTGATTGAGATCGTAAACTCATTTACTGAAAGTCCGCAATACAATTCACAGCATGAGAGAATTTGTGATGGAATCACAACTAGTGATTATCTCTACATGTGCAATTGTGAAGTATTGAAAATATCCCTAGTCGATGAATTGATAAATACGGACACTATCAATTCAGTTGAGACTAGCATGGGTTATTCTCTAATCAGCTGATTCTCACTGGCTAGTGACATTGGGATGTCCGGAGATAAACATGAATGCTAGTTAAGGGAACTAGTTCATTGGAGTGACTGGCTGTAAAACTTCACATGGTAGTCTATATATAGACATGTCAGTGAAGTTCTTACTGCAGCATAAGTGCATGTTCATTTGACTTGCAGTGTTCAAGTCATCTTGGTCATGGAGACTTATACTTTAACATCTTAAGCAAGCATCTCCAAGGAGGTGTGGACCCAGGATGGTTGGGTATAAGCCAAAGTGCACGAAGATGTTTGAGCAGCCTACAAAGGATTCACCACTCCTTGCGAGGAGATGTATACCCAAGGCCTATCGTCGGATTGTTACTCAAAGCCTCTGGCCAGAGCATGACATGTTTAGAGTATGAGTCCCTTAAATACATGAGAGTAATTAGAATCCAAAGGATGAGAGAACATTACTTGGGCTAGGTGTGATGTAGTCAGCCTAGTGGGGACTAACACACACAGACCATGTCCTGAACCAAGTGGGTATAAGATGGTGAAGGGAATAAGGCACGATTCATTATAGCTGCTGAAGGGTTTCAGAATAATTTCAGAGGTCAACCGTTGATCTTTCGATTAATTGGGGATCATGATGTACTACTAGGTGCCACTCATGATCGTTCTATAATTGATGAATTATAGACGGCCAATATAAATCGAAAGCCTATTTAGTCACACACACTACGAGTAATCCGAGGGATTTAAAACGAGTAGAAAATTGGATTTTCCGATCATGAGAAATAAGTCGAATATGAATTTATCAGTGGCGCACCGGAAACTTAAAATTGCTAAGTCTTTTGAAGGCTTATTGGACGAATTAAATGAGTTTAATTCGCAAGGGTTTGGCTTGGTGTGGCCGGCCAAAGAGGGTGCCCACCCTCTTTGGTTTGGCCGGCCACAATAAAGGAGGGAAACCAATTTATTTCGTTTAAATTATAAAATAAATCATGCGCGATTTGTTTTATAAAATTATGGATAAATAAATTTATATAAAGAAATTTATATAAATAAGTTTATATAAAGAGATTTATTTTCATGGAAATTAAAATAAACCTTGGATTGGTTTATTTTATTTTATAAAATCAATTATGAATTGATTTTTCCATGATAAGAAAAATTTATATAATAAAATTTTTTTTGTGAAAATTTATTCCATAATAAAAGGGGAGATGTGTTTGTTTTTATTATAAAGTTAGTTATAATAAAACTTGGCATAACGGAATAATTCATAAGAAAATTTATAAGATAAATTTTTTATGAAAATTTATTCCGTTAAAGGGGAGACTTGGCAATGGAGAGACTACAATATAAAGGTGCATAGGCAAGACTTGGAAATTAATTCAAGTGATCAAGGATTCTTGCCTAGCCTCTCTCCCTCTCCTTCTCTCCCTCTCCCTCTCCAAGTGGGCGCCGGCCCTAGAAGTGTTAGTGATATGAGAGAAGTGTCCTATGGCAATCGCCTTATGATTGTAAACATTTATTTTAATAAATGATAATTCACTATTTGAGTATACATGTTTGTGTATTTGATTGGGATCTTAAACTCATCTACTGAATGTCCGCAATACAACTCACAGCATAAGAGAATTTGTGATGGGATCACAACTTGTGATTATCTCTAAATGTGCAAATGTGAAGTATTGAAAATATCCCTAGTCGATGAATTTACAAATACGGACACTATCAATTCTGTTGAGACTAGCATGGGTTATTCTCTAATCAGCTGATTCTCACTGGCTGGCGACATTGGGATGTCCGGAGATAAACATGGATGCTAGTTAAGGGAACTAGTTCATTGGAGTGACTAGCTGTAAGTCTTCATATGGTTATCTATATAGATATGTCAATGAAGTTCTTACTGCGGCTTAAGTGCGATGTTCCTTTGACTTGCGGTGTTCAAGTCATCTTGGTCATGGAGACTTATACTTTAACATCTTAAGCAAGCATCTCCAAGGAGGTGTGGACCCAGGATGATTGGGTATAAGCCGAAGTGCCCAAAGATGTTTGAACAGCCTACAAAGTATTCACCACTCCTTGCGAGGAGATGTATACCCAGGTCTATCGTCGGATTGTTACTCAAAGCCTCTGGCCAGAGCATATCATGTTTAGAGTGTGAGTCTCTAAAATGCATGAGAGTAATTAGAAATTCAAAGGACGAGAAAGATATTACTTGGGCTAGGTGTGACGTAGTCAGTCTAGTGGGGACTGACACAAACAGACCATGTCCTGAACCAAGTGGGTATAAGATGGAGAAGGGAATGAGGCACGATTCATTAGAGCTGCTGAAAGGTTTTGAAATTCTTTCTGAGGTCAACCGTTGATCTTTCGATTAATTGGGGGTCATGATGTACTACTAGGTGCCACTCATGATCGTTCTATAATTAGTTGATTATAGACGGCCAACATAAATCGAAAGCCTATTTAGTCACACGCACTACGAGTAATCCGAGGGATTTAAAACGAGTTAAAAATTGGATTTTCCAATCAAGAGAAATAAGTCGAATCTGAATTAATCAGATGCGCAACGGAAGCTAAAAATGGCTAAGTCTTTTGAAGGCTTATTGGGCGAATTAAATGAGTTTAATTCGTGAGGGATCGAGCTTGTATTGGCCGGCCAAAGAGGGTGTCCACCCTCTTGGTTTGGCCGGCCACTACAAAGGGGATAAACCAATTTATTTGGTTTAATTAATAAAATAAATCTAGCGCGATTTGTTTTATAAATTATGGATAAATAAATTTGTGTAAAGAAATTTATATAAATAAATTTATAGAAATTTATTCTTTTATGGAAATTAAAATGATCCATGAAATGGTTTATTTTAATTTTATAAAATCAATTATGAATTGATTTTTCCATAATAAGAAAGTTTATAAATTTCTTATAAAATTTATTCCATAATAAAAGAAGAAGAAGTATTTGTTTTATTATAAAGTTAGTTATAATAAAACTTGGTTTAAACGGAATAATTAATAAGAGAATTTATAAGATAAATTTCTTATGATAACTAATTCCATTAATTCCGTTAAGAGGGAGACTTGGCAAGGGAGATACTACTATATAAAGGAACCAAAGGCAAGCCCTTAATTCCAATTGAGTAATCAAGAGATTAACTCTCTCTCTCTCTCTCTCTTATTCTCTTCCTCTCCTTCTCCTTCCCCTTAGGGCCGGCGCCCCTTTGTTCACCTTAGGGCCGGCGCCCATTGCTCCACCTAGGGTCGGCGCACCCTACTCTTCCAAGGAGTTGCCGTGAGCAAGCATTACCAAGGAGAAGCCAATCAAGAAGAAGAAGAAGCGGATCACATCTCCTTCCTTCACGGAATTTAGATTCCGACTCTTGGTGGTTAGTCTCCTTTCTCCTTTCTTGATCTTCTAGTTGTGCCTTTAGAGAATCTAGTAGTTCTCGTTGGCACAAAACTCGTGACTTTGCAAAGTCATCCCGAAGAGAACTCGGCGTGGACGCGAATAGAGGCGGAGCTGCTAAGGGACGCTACGGTTGGATCTCGTCCCTTTCTTCGAGTTACGCGAGGTACTTAGTAAATTAGTTTACATTTCCGCAAAGTTTTATTTTATGATCATGTCCACACATCATAAGATTGCATGCTAGATACGTGGTTAAAATAATTTGAGAAATTATTTTATGCTAATTCTTCCGCTGCACATAAAAATTTAAAATTTTACGAACCCGTATCCTTGTCAACATGCACCCTATCACCAACAGTGGTATCAGAGCCGGTTAGTGTTTGACATAATCATATAATTGTTTTGCGAAAAACTTTGTCATGATCTCAATTTTGGAAAAAAAAATTTAATTATGGAAACTTTCAAATTATAATAAATTTTAGATTTAGGAATTTCTAAGTTTGGAAATCCTCATGAAATTTCTCAAACTTTTGAAATTTTCTAGTTTCTGAAATTTTATAATAATTGTGAAAACTTCCCATCTTTGGAAACTTTCCAATTTTGGAAATTTTTCTAATTTTAGAAATTTTTTAATTTTGGAAATATGTAAGTTTTCTTTGTACCAGAAACTTACGATTATTTTGAAAACCTATTTATGAAATCTCGCAATGTTGGGCACTTTCTTTTAAGAAAGTCAAGACAAATTCATGGACTGTTAATTGACAATTAAATTTGAATTGGTTTTTAAATTGACAACAAAATTCTTTATTTTGGATTGAGCCTCGGGGAGCCGTCCAATTTAAAGTTAGTTGTTGTAATTTAATTTCCCAATTTTAATTGAAATTGTCATGTTTGATTTGGATTGAGCCTCGGGGAGCCGTCCAATTGGATTTACAACAAATTACTTTTCTTTGGGTATCTGAGCCTCGGGGAGCCACCCTTAGAAAACGATTTGTTGTAATTAATTAAATCCATGAATAAAATATGATTTAAGAGGTGATGCTCTTACATATTGTTGTCTCCAAAATTAATTAGGAAAAAGGTTTCCTATAGAGTTTCTTAAATGAGATTTTCATGAAAATAATATGTGGTTGAATTAAGGGATTTGTATCTTAATTTAATAAGATTTGATTTAGAGAAATCAAAGTCGTAAAACATATTATTTCCGAAATTGATTATGACAATTTAGGAAATTGTTTCCCAAAACAATTCCTTAAATAAAGTATGAAATTAGAATTAGGAAATTCGGTTCCTAATTCAAATAATGAGACTCGATAAATTAAGTCACATACGTACTTTATTAAGGAAATCGTTAGTCATGACATAATTCTATGTCATGAATGTGCTTAGAAAAGAAAGGATGAGACCCAAAACCCCTTACAAAATATTAAGGTCAACACCTTCCATTAATATGGTTAGAATCGGAGTTTTGTTTCTCGTTTGGGTTGATGGACACATCCATGCCCGGCTTGAACCTCAACATGTTTAAACCATGGAATTAGTTTATGAATAATATAGTTGGAGTCAGAGGTCAATCCTTAGTTTTGGTTGTTGGACACATCCAAGCCTGACTAAACGGTTGAATGAGCTCCAACCATATTAAAACTATTTCTTGATTAATGGGTCAGCCTTAAGCTTGGAGCATCGATTTGTTGTGCCACAGCCAAGGTCGATGCAAAGAGAGGTGCAGTTGGGTGCTATGTATAAAGTTGCATACTTGTTAATGAGTTAACAACCCAATGATTTATGCAAACATTCAATTAGTTGATAGCATAAAGTGATAGTTACATATATGTGATGTGTAATCGGTATAATTACCTACCTTCATAGCTAAGAAAAACTTGATGGCCACAGCCATGGTTGTTCTTATCAATGGTTGGATATCAACCTATTTGGAGATGCTCCTACAATCTCCCGAATTGATAAAAAGGGTTATTCAATATGATATATAAATAGGATTTTAATTAATGTATATTGATACATTCTTTATCATTCTTCTCACATAAGCTCAATTTGTGTTTCTAGGTTAATCACTCGATCATGTCTTCTCTGAATTTACGTTCCATTTTGGACACCAATAAACTGACTGGGCCAAACTTCATGGACTGGCTTCGAAACCTGAGGATAGTCCTCAAGGCAGAGAAGCTTGCTTATGTCCTTGAAGATCAACTACCTAACCAACCTCCTGAAGGTGCAACTCCAGACCAGCTAGTGGCCTATCAGAAACATGTGACCGATTCTGAACTTGCGAGTTGCATCATGCTAGCCTCTATGATACCTGAGCTGCAAAAGCAGCATGAGCATATGGATGCTTATACCATCATCTTCCATCTTCATGAGTTGTTTGAAGAGCAGGCGAGATCCGAAAGGTTCGAAGTCTCCAGACTCCTCTTCACCACTAAGATGCAGGAAGGCACTTCTGCTCGGAGTTTGTGCCAAAGATGTTGGGGTACATTGAGCGACTGAACACACTCGGTTTTGCAATGGATCATGAACTAAGTATTGACTTAATTCTGAGTTGTTTGCCCAAAAGTTATTCACAATTTATGATGAACTATCTGATGAACAAACTAGATACCACCATTCCCGAGTTGCTCAACCTGTTGAAGACTGTGGAGCCTTCTGTAAAGCCGGATCAAAAGGCGGTACTGTTAGTTGGTTCCTCGAAGAAAGGTTCTAAGAGGAAGGCCAAAGAACAGAATAAAGGAAAGAAGAAAAAGGGCAAAAAGACTGAAAAGAAACCGAAAGAACTTGCGATCATTGTGGCAAGGAGGGTCACTGGCGAAGAAACTGCAAGATTTATCTTGAGTCCATGAAGAATAAGGCATCCGATGCCCCATCCTCTTCAGGTATCTTCATTATTGAATGTCACTCTATTTCCTCAAATACCTGGGTACTTGATACTGGGTGTAGCTCACATATATGTAATGACATACAGGGGCTAAGGAATAGAAGAAGACTCGTCAGGGGAGAAGCGGATTTGCGAGTTGGAAATCGAGCAAAGATTGCTGCTGTTGCCATCGGAACATATTTGCTAAAGCTCCCGACTGGACGTGTCTTAGAATTGGATAATTGTTATTTTGTTTCTTCGTTAATAATGAACATTGTATCTATTTCATGTTTGAATGAAAAGGGTTATCATTTAACTTTTAGTAACAATTGTTGTTACATAACTTTAAATGGCGTTCTTTATGGGAATGGAATGGTATTTACACGTTAGATTTATCCAGTGACGTTTTCAATATCGAAGTTAGCAACAAACGTGCTCGAATAGATAATCGAATAGACTCCTACACTTGGCATTGTCGTCTTGGCCAT
>JAGFNQ010003189.1:107144-153549 GCA_024364735.1 Boesenbergia rotunda | reverse complement strand
TGATTACTCTATTAGTTGGAATTCAAGACTTGCCTTTGGTTCCTTTATATAGTAGCCTCTCCCTTGCCAAGTCTCCCCTTTAACGGAATTAACGGAATAAATTTTCATAAGGAATTTATCTTATAAATTTTCTTATAAATTATTCCATTATGCCAAGTTTTATTATAACTAACTTTATAATAAAACAGATACATCTCTCCTTTTATTATGGAATAAAATTTGCAAGAAATTTATAAATTTTTCTTATCATGGAAAAATCAATTCATAATTAATTTTATAAAATAAAATTAAACCATTTAAAGTTTATTTTAATCTCCCTAAAAAGAATAAATTTATTATATAAATTTCTCTTTATCATGGAAAAATCAATTCATAATTGATTTTATAAAGTAAAATAAACCAATCCATGGTTCATTTTAATTTCCATAAAAAGAATAAATATAATATATAAATTTTTATTATCATAGAAAAATCAATTCATAATTGATTTTATAAAATAAAATTAAACCATTTAAAGTTTATTTTAATTTCCATGAAAACAAATTTATTTATCCATAATTTTATAAAACAAATCGCGCTAGATTTATTTTATTAATTAAACCAAATAAATTGGTTTTTCCCCTTTGTAGTGGCCGGCCAAACCAAGAGGGTGGACACCCTCTTTGGCCGGCCAATTCAAGCCCGATCCCTCGCGAATTAAACTCATATAATTCGCCCAATAAGCTTTCAAAAGACTTAGCCATTTTTAGCTTCCGTTGCGCCTCTGATTAATTCAGATTCGACTTATTTCTCTTGATCGGAAAATTCAATTTTCCACTCGTTTTAAATCTCTCGGATTACTCGTAGTGCGTGTGACTAAATAGGCTTTCGATTTATGTTGGCCGTCTATAATCAACTAATTATAGAACGATCATGAGTGGCACTTAGTAGTACATCATGACCCCCAATTAATCGAAAGATCAACGGTTGACCTCAGAAGTAATTGTGAAACCCTTCAGCAGCTCTAATGAATCGTGCCTCATTCCCTTCACCATCTTATACCCACTTGGTTCAGGACATGGTCTGTTTGTGTCAGTCCCCACTAGACTGACTACGTCACTCCTAGCCCAAGTAGTGTCTTTCTCGTCCTTTGAATTTCTAATTACTCTCATGTATTTAAGTGACTCATACTCTAAACATGATATGCTCTGGCCAGAGGTTTCGAGTAACAATCCGACGATAGGCCTGGGTATACATCTCCTCGCAAGGAGTGGTGAATCCTTTGTAGGCTGTTCAAACATCTTCGGGCACTTCGGCTTATACCTAATCATCTAGGGTCCACACCTCCTTGGAGATGCTTGCTTAAGATGTTAAAGTATAAGTCTCCATGACCAAGATGACTTGAACACCGCAAGTCAAAGGAACATCGCACTTAAGCTACAGTAAGAACTTCATTGACATATCTATGTAGATTACCATATGAAGTTTTACAGCTAGTCACTCCAATGAACTAGTTCCCTTAACTAGCATCCATGTTTATCTCCGGACATCCCAATGTCACCAGCCAGTGAGAATCAGCTGATTAGAGAATAACCCATGCTAGTCTCAACAGAATTGATAGTGTATGTTTCTGTCAATTCATCGACTAGGGATATTTTCAATACTTCACAATTGCACATGTAGTGATAATCACTAGTTGTGATCCCATCACAAATTCTCTTATGCTGTGAATTGTATTGCAGACATTCAGTAGATGAGTTTAAGATCCCAATCAAATACATAAACATGTATACTCAAATAGTGAATTATCATTTATTAAAATAAATGTTTACAATCATAAGGTGATTGCCTTAGGACACTTCTCTCATATCACTAACATACAAAGCCCTAGCGAAGGACTGCTAGGCACTTGGCGAAGGAATGTCAGGATACAAAGCCCTAGCGAAGGTCTGCTAGGCACCAGGCAAAGGGCAGCTTGGTACTGAAGACCTGGCGAAGGACTGCTAGGCACCAAGCAAAGGGCAGCTTGGTACTGAAGACCTGGCAAAGGACAGCTAGGCACCCGGCGAAGGACTGCTGGACAAAAGTCCAACAGGAGGAGCCGGTTGGCATCAGGTACATTCTCCCGAGAGGAGTAGGTGAGGACGAGTTCGCCGTTGAGGGAACAATAGGCGTCGGTTCGACCTAGGGCTCCATTTGGGAGACCCAAAGTCAGAACCAAGACAGCTAAGACTGTATAAACTAACATATTATTGCTTTATGTTGTTTTGGACTAACCCTGGATGCAGGACCGAAGGAACGAGTGTCTGCAGCTCAGAGAGCCTTAAAGGAGTGAGGCAACAGCTGAGTAGGGCGCTCGGAGTGTCCCGGGCGCCCCCATGGTCAATACAAAACAGATGGAGCAAGTAAACACTTCAGCTGCTTACTGGCGGGGCGCCCCCGTGCTCCTGGGCGCCCCCATGCTCCCGGGCGCCCCCAGTGTCCCGTGCGCCCCCAGGTCAAGCTAACGAAGCAACAGCCAGCGAAGCCAACGAATAAGAGTTAAACCGATCAACCTGGGCGCCCCCGTCAAAGCCTGATCCCGAGTTTGAAGGGATCAGAGCTGCCCGAGAGGAACTCGGATCAGCTAACACGTGGGTGGGTGCCCCCGACGTTCCGGGAGCCCACAAGGGCTATAAAAGGGCCCTCAACCCCAAGGCTTCAGGCAATCAATCCTTCCAACGCATTCACGCTCTTCTGCTCTCGCGCTCTGCTCCAAAAACCTCCCGACTCGAGATTCAAGCGCCGACGGCATCCCACTGCTCCAAAAATATGATCTACTTCGGACGTCGGTAAAAGAAGAGTTACTTTTAAAGTTTACTGCAATAATTTTGTAATACTATTCTGTAAACTGGTTTTGCGAAAATATAGAATTGCCTGCAGAAAATGGTCAACGACCGTGGGCCATGGAGTAGGAGCCGACCGCGACTCCGAACCAAGTAAAAAACTTGGTGTTTACGTGTGTTTGATTTACATTTTCGCTGCGTAATTTCTCTAACTTTAAATCCAAAAGTTTTACGATATTCACCCCCCCTCTATCGTTTCTCTCGATCCAACAATAAAAGCACAGAGATAACACAAACTTACAGAGCACAATGAGCACACAAGAAGAAACACTTCACCGAGCTCACCCAACACAACTCTCATGCAAGAGTTCCCCGCTCTTCGTGTCTGCTTGCTGATGGATTCGTCGCCATGCTCTTCTCTGATTCAAGTTGCTCGAGTTGCAGAAGCTTCAAAGAATGCTCAAGAGTATGCTTCAAGGTGCAGAATCAATGACCGTTGTCGCAAGCAGTGAAGTGATCGAGAGAGTTCCTTCTCTTCTTCTCCAACCAACACTTAACCTGCTACCACCAGACGCTCCTCTGCAGCTTACCGGCTCATCTGCAATAGCCTAGCTAGCACCCAGTTGACCCTCCTTGAGAAATCCTGAGTTACCTGCACACTTAGTAGTTTTTTAGAATAGCAAATCAACAGAAAATCAATTATCAGACGATCAGAGCATATATCAGTAGTGATCAGAAAGAAATCAGAACGTGATCAGAAGTCTGACAGCATATTTTAATTAAAGCTGTCAACTACTGATCGGTCACCAGACTGATCAGAGAGGACCCTGATCAGTCACCAGACCGATCAAGGTAAGCCCTGACCGATCAGGCTGCAGCCTGATCGGTCTGTTAGTAATATGAGAGAAGTGTCCTAAGGCAATCGCCTTATGATTGTAAACATTTATTTTAATAAATGAATATTCACTATTTGAGTATGCATGTCTGTGTATTTGATTGGGATCTTAAACTCATTTACTGAATGCCCACAATACAATTCACAGCATGAGAGAATTTGTGATGAATTCACAAATAGTGATTATCTCTACATGTGCAATTGTGAAGTATTGAAATTGTCCCTAGTCGATGAATTGATAAATAAGGACACTATCAATTCTGTTGAGACTAGCATGGGTTATTCTCTAATCAGCTGATTCTCACTGGCTGGTGACATTGGGATGTCCGGAGATAATCATGAATGCTAGTTAAGGAAACTAGTTCATTGGAGTGACTGGCTGTAAAACTTCACATGGTAGTCTACATATAGACATGTCAGTGAAGTTCTTACTGCAGCTTAAGTGCGATGTTCCTTTGACTTGCGGTATTCAAGTCATCTTGGTCATGGAGACTTATACTGTAACATCTTAAGCAAGCATCTCTAAGGAGGTGTGGACCCAGGATGGTTGGGTATAAGCCGAAGTGCCCGAAGATGTTTGAACAGCCTACAAAGGATTCACCACTCCTTGCGAGGAGATGTATACCCAAGGCCTAAGCCTCTGGCCAGAGCATGACATGTTCAGAGTATGAGTCTCTGAAATACATGAGAGTAATTAGAATCCATTGGACGAGAAAGACATTACTTGGGCTAGGTGTGACGTAGTCAGCCTAGTGGGGACTGACACACATAGACCGTGTCCTGAACCAAGTGTGTATAAGATGGTGAAGGGAATGGGGCACGATTCATTAGAGCTGCTGAAGGGTTTCAGAATTAATTCTGAGGTCAACTGTTGATCTTTCGATTAATTGGGGGTCATGATGTACTACTAGGTGCCACTCATGATCGTTCTATAATTGGTTGATTATAGACGACCAACATAAATTGAATGCCTATTTAGTCACACGCACTATTTTTGGCATGCATAAATCAAATTTGAAAATAGAGCCCACAACCAGATCAAGTGGCCGACAGATTCCTCAACACCTACTATAATTTTCCAAACACAGAACAACTTTTCAGAGAATAATCAAGATGAATTCAGATAGAAAAATTTCACAGAAGAGATATGCCATAACCGAAATCAAGTCCAAGCCTTTACAACATTCCATAGATCAATCCGAAAAAAATCTCTGATTAGCACATTTAACACAAGCAGGAATCAACCAAAATAAAAAACTATCAGTTTTCCTTTTCAGAAACCATCTGAATAGAACTTATAGAACAGCAATAATTTGGAATATTTCCATTTCCACAGCAAAGTTATACCAGAAATAGAGATTAAATTCAGAAATCCAAGTATTTATCAGCACAATTAAACACCTTATCAACTTCCAAAAATCCTGATAGCTTGAGACAGATACATAGAGCAAAATAATTAGCACATTTGCAGTTTCCAGAGGAAAACTTCATAACAGAATTCCAGCTTCTACAGCCCTGTTATAACAATTTAAATCCTGGAAGTCTACCGCTTGCTTAAGTATTTTCAATCGAAGCATGTGTTTAGCCCCAAATCTACTATCCACTACCTATTTTCCGATCCATTCTCACATAAGGGATACCCATCTCATCCACTCTACAAATGCAATAAAAGTTTTTATCAATTTCTTGCATGCATAACTCCTTCTCTCCTTGAAAATTAAATGCTTGATTAGCCAAATAATCTGCTTCCACATTAGCCTCACGATACACATGTGAGAAAATCACTTGATGCTTCCGTATCAACCTTCTAATTTTTAAGATTATCTTCCTGAATTCCCAACAGATCACAGTGCATTTTATTATCTTCAATGCAACTATGGAGTCTGATTCCAGCCACACAGGTAAATATTTATGAGCTACACATAATTCCAATCCAAATAATATAGCCGACAATTCTGCTACTATGTTGGAACATACTCCCAGAGTGCCATGTTTCGTAATAAGAAATTGCCCTATATGATCTCTAATAATCACTCCATATGATGCTTCTCCTGGATTTCCTCTCGAACATCCATCCGTATTTAATTTGAAAAACCCATTCTCCGGCTTCTTCCAATAAACCACAGTAACCATGTTCCTAATGTTAACTTTAATTTTTGACCCCCATGCTCTAGCAGTTGAAATAAAGCCTTTCCAATGCTTACCTTTGATATCTCCCACTGCCTCTCCTAATAGAAGGTAACGAATCACATTTCTCTTTATGTTCTACTCCTCATGTTTAATATTTCAATGTTTTGCATCATTCCTTGCCATCCATAAGAATCATAAAATGAGAAAAGGCATTGCCTCTCGTATATGCCCTCCTTTAGACCATTCAGCTCCAACTGTTAGTAATATGAGAGAAGTGTCCTAAGGCAATCGCCTCATGATTGTAATCATTTACTTTAATAAATTGAATATTCACTATTTGAGTATACATGTTCGTGTATTTGATTGAGATCTTAAACTCATTTACTGAATGTCCGCAATACAATTCACAGCATGAGAGAATTTGTGATGAATTCACAACTAGTGATTATCTCTACATGTGCAATTGTGAAGTATTGAAATTGTCCCTAGTCGATGAATTGATAAATACGGACACTATCAATTCTATTGAGACTAGCATGAGTTATTCTCTAATCAGCTGATTCTCACTGGCTGCTGGCATTGGGATGTCCGGAGATAAACATGAATGCTAGTTAAGGGAACTAGTTCATTGGAGTGACTGGCTGTAAAACTTCGTATGGTAATCTACATATAGATATGTCAATGAAGTTCTTACTGCAGCTTAAGTGCGATGTTCCTTTGACTTGCGGTGTTCAAGTCATCTTGGTCATAAAGACTTATACATTGACATCCTAAGCAAGCATCTCCAAGGAGGTGTGGACCCAGGATGATTGGGTATATGCCGAAGTGCCCGAAGATGTTTGAACAACCTACAAAGGATTCACCACTCCTTGAGAGGAGATGTATACCCAAGGCCTAAGCCTCTGGCCAGAGCATGACATGTTCAGAGTATGAGTCTCTGAAATACATGAGAGTAATTAGAATCCATTGGACGAGAAAGGCATTACTTGGGCTAGGTGTGACGTAGTCAGCCTAGTGGGGACTGACACACATAGACCGTGTCCTGAACCAAGTGTGTATAAGATGGTGAAGGGAATGAGGCACGATTCATTAGAGCTGCTGATGGGTTTCAGAATTAATTCTGAGGTCAACCGTTGATCTTTCGATTAATTAGGGATCATGATGTACTACTAGGTGTCACTCATGATCGTTCTATAATTGGTTGATTATAGACGGCCAACATAAATCGAAAGCCTATTTAGTCACACGCACTACGAGTAATCCGAGGGATTTAAAACGAGTTGAAAATTAGATTTTCCGATCAAGAGAGATAAGGCGAATCTGAATTTATCAGAGACGCATCGGAAGCTTAAAATGGCTAAGTCTTTTGAAGACTTAATGGACGAATTAAATGAGTTTAATTCGTGAGGAAGAGGCCTTGGTTTGGCCGGCCAAAGAGGGTCCCCACCCTCTTTGGTTTGGCCGGCCACAATAAAAAAAGGGAAACCAAATTGTTTGGTTTAAATTATAAAATAAATCGAGCGTGATTTGTTTTATAAAATTTTGGATAAAGAAATTTATATAAAGAAATTTATAGAAATTTATTCTTTTTATGAAAATTAAAATGAACCATGGATTGGTTTATTTTATTTTATAAAATCAATTATGAATTGATTTTTCCATGATAAGAAAAATTTATATAATAAATTTCTTGTAAAAATTTATTCCATAATAAAAGGGGAGACATGGTTGTTTTTATTATAAATTAAGTTATAATAAAAACTTGGCATAACGGAATAATTCATAGAAAAATTTATAAGATAAATTTCTTATGAAAAATTTATTCCGTTAAAAAGGAGACTTGGCGATAAAGAGGCTACTATATAAAGGTGCATAGGCAAGGCTTGGAAATTAATTCAAGTGATCAAAGATTCTTACCTAGCCTCCTTTCCTCTCTTTCTCTCTCTCTCCCTCCTCAAGTGGGCGTCGGCCCTAGAGAGCTCCTCTAGGGTTGCCGTGAGCCACCTCCACCAAGAAGAAGCCGGAAAAGAAGAAGAAGCGGACGCAACTCCTTCCTTCCTCCCGGAATCCGGATTTCGTTCTTCGTTTGGTGGTTAGCTTTCATCTCTCTCTCTTGATATTCTTGTCGTGCCATTGGAGAATCTAGTAGTTCATGTCGGCACGAAACTCGTGGCTTTGCGAAGTCATCCCGAAGAGAACTCGGCGTGCACGCGAATAGAGGCGAAGCTTCCAAGGGACGCTACGGTTGGATCTCGTCCCTTACTTCGAGTTACACGAGGTATTAAGTAAATTAGTTTACTTTCTGCAAAATTTAATTTATGATCATGTCTACACAATATAAGGTTGCATGCTAGATACGTGGTTGAAATAATTTGAGAAATTATTTATGCTAAACCTTCCGCTGCATGTAATTAAGTTTTAAAATTATGAACTCGTATCCATGTCAACATGCACCCGGTCCCAACACGGTCCACACTGAGAAACCAGGAATCGCAACCTTCTTGTGATTGGTCACCCTGACCGATCACAGATCGTGGATCGGTCACCGGACCGATCCAACACCTGAAGTAGAACCTTCAGCCTTTTCCAACCAATGCCCCTGATCGGTCACCGGACCGATCCAACACCTGAAGTAGAACCTTCAGCCTTTTCCAACCAATGCCCCTGATTGGTCACCTGACCGATCAGGTTGTGCCCTGATCGGTCTGGTGACCGATCAGGCCACTCCCTGACCTATCAGGATCCATCCTGATCGGTACGGGTGAGGAACTCGCGATATTTGATCGGTCAGATGGACCGATCAAGGTTTCTCACGAAACCTACTGACCTCTCCCTGATCATTCACCAGAACGATCAGGAGCCGAACAGAATCCTTTCTGTTCTCTCACTGATCGGTCACCAGACCGATCAGACGTCTTTGGTTCGGTCACCAGACCGATCCACAATAGGGAGTTTGTGCCAACTCCCTGATCGGTGATAAGCGTCATTTTATTGATCATTTTATATGCTTAAATCCGTGTTTGACCCATATTTTACTTGTGTAATTGTGGATTCACCCTAGGTTTTAGGATTTATACCCTTTTTGACCTAATTGTAAATCTTGTTATATTTGAGTTGTTTTGTCACTAAATTTTTGATCTACTTTTGTAGGTTTGGAAGGATCATGGACCTAGGTCATGTTGGGTCAAAGTTGAGTCAAAAGTGGACTGGATCAAGTAATCAAGCTCCGATTCATTTGGACCGTCCGATGCAAGAACGGTTAGATCTAGACCATTTTAGAACTTTTGATCAATCCGAGCTGGGATTAAGGCTAATCAAGCGATCAGATCAAGATCTGAGAGTTTCAGCTCAATCGGAGATCATCTAGCCGTTGGATCATGATCAGAGTGATCTAGACCATCCATACAAAGATCAAGGTGATCTGAACCATCCGTTGGAGATCTGGAAGATCCGAGCTACCACGAGGATGATCCTGTCCTCTGATCGAGATCTGGAAATTTTGAATCAAATCGGACAAGAATCCACTGTTGGATGAAGCGGAATCGATCTGGGCCGTCCACTGCTTTAACTACTTAAACTACTCCTCTGTTCAGATCTGAAATGTCGCGTTCTAGCAGAGCTTCAGCACTGTCTTCGTCTTCTCCGCATTTGTTACTGTTTTTCTTCAAGTTTTCTTCAGTGGAGGGCGTGACAACTTCGTTTACATTCCTGGATCGAGATTTGGATCATCGGAAGTCTGTTGCCGTGAAGATTTCAGCTCCAAGTTGCTCAAAAACAGGGCTGAATGAGGGTTTCTTCAGATCTGTCATTTGGATGATTAGACTTCGTTTGGTGCCACTTCCATTCTACCTGAGCTAGCCGGAGGGTCTTCGTCTGAGCTCTGATCATCTCCAAATCACCATTACTATCCAACTGAACGAGATCAAATCAGATCGGATGAGTTTCCTTAGGACTTGAGCAGATTCGAGTTGGATTCAATACAGAGACAGATTTTTCCGATAATCTATGGAGCTGAGGGGTTCGAGGCTCACTTTTGTGTGACGGCAAGGGGATCTCAAGTTAGGGAAGGCATCGGAGTTTAGTTCTTATTGCATTTCTATTTCTGTCAGTATTTTAAATTTTAGTTGCAATCTTATTTCTGTTTTCGTATCACTGCTGTAATTTCCTTTCCTGAATAGTTGCTACTGTAATTAGGTTTTAGTTCTGCAAGTAGCTAACTAGAAGGCTTGTTTGTGAACAATTGATGATTTCAGTTGTCTTCATGTTTTAATGTTTGCATATCAGTTACTGTCTTTCTATTCTGCGTGCCAACTTAATTTGCTGCGTATCAGAATTGTTTCCTGTTTTAGCTACATATCAGTCTCTACTTCTGTGTATCACTTCTTCTTTTGAGCTCTTAATTAGATGATTGCGAACATCAATTCTCCGTTATCTTCCATTAAACATTAGATCTGAATCTTGAATCTGAGCTTGTTTGTTGATTTGAAATTAGCTACAGTTTATTTCTGCATTTAGAATTCTGTTTCCTGGGTATGTTCTCTGCATTTATGAATTCAGATACTCTATTCAGTTGCGTCTGCATTTGATAGTTTCCTTTCTGCAATTCCAAGTTCATCACTTGTTCTTTTCAGTTCCCTTATCTGATTTCGCATAAAACTGGTTACTGAGTTTCAATTCTGCAAATCTTACTGTGTTTTTTTTTCCTGCACTCTATTCTGTAGTAGATTTGTTTTTGACTGAATTGTAGCTAGCTTCTGAATTCTTATAGTTTAAGCATAGCACTTTACTTTAAGTCTTACACTTCCAGCTGAAATGTCAGTTTACAAAGTCTGCATTCAATAGTAGTTTTTGGCACATAAGTGTTTTTTTTAGTGTATCAAGTTAGGGCTACGAAATTGATTGGTGTCAAGTCAAAGGAAATTCTTATGTGTTTAGATGATTGAATCAGTTAGAGTTGTAATCAGCTATCTTGAATTTTTCTCTGCATTTGTTTGGCCCGAATGTAGAACTAGCTTCGGTTGTGTTTGATAGAAGTTTGATTACTGAATTCTGCAGCTACCCTTGATTTACAGTTTACTTACTTCCGAAAGTTATTAGCATTGCTTTTATTCCACTGTTTAGCATTGGGATTGCTTAGTTGCATGGTAGATTAAGTTTCCCATTAGCTAACTTCATTGGGTGCACTTATATCATTAGTTCATTTAGTTAAATTCTCTTACTGTCCATTGCGTTTTCATTTCTCATTACTAAACCAAACCCATTTTTCATTTGAACCCCAAAAACCTTTAACGACACATAAACTCGAGCACGAATTGATCAACTTAAACTAGCCCTTGGAAAAATACGACCTGTGGCCCCTTTACTACGCTTTTATTATTTGATTGTAAAAAGGGTTTCCAGCACATTTATAAATTTCTAAATTCTGATGGATCTACATTCGTGACAACTTTAATTAGCTAAATTGGGTCCATCAAATTTTTGGCGCCGTTGCCGGGGAACATACTAGTTGAGTTGTTTGATTTTTGCTTGTTTGGCTACATTTCATATTTTTCTTGATCCATTTTTCTTGCACTTACTGCTATATCTTCTGATTTGATTTTATTTGATTCATTTTTCTCTATACTTGTACTGCGATTTTTTCTTGTTTTTATGACCAGGTCTACAGGTGGTGATCTTGAAAATTTTGATATTGAGATTGAGAGAACTTTCAGAGCTAGGAGGAGCCAGCTCAGTGTTTCAGAGGGTTTTGGCATTATTCCTTCTCAGTCTATTCCAGCCTATTCAGTTGATCAGATGGCAGACCACCAGAAGACCATGAAAGAACTCGCAGCACCAGATGCTTCTTTTCAGTACTCCAGCATTGCCTATCCAGAGCTGGGTGGAGATTTTGAGCTCAGGTCTGGACTCATCCATCTTTTGCCAAAGTTTCAAGGATTATCTGGAGAAGATCCAAACAGACACCTACATGAGTTTCATGTTGTTTGCTCCACTATGAAGCCTCAGGGTATTTCAGAGGAAGACATCAAACTGAGGGCTTTTCCATTCTCTTTGACTGGAGCAGCTAAGGACTGGTTTTATTACTTACCTACTAGGCATGTGTCTAGCTGGATTTCCATGAAGAAGGCTTTCTTAGAAAAATATTTTCCAGCTTCCAGAACTGCAATTATCAGAAAAAGTATCTGTGGCATTCAGCAGATAGTGGGGGAGACACTCTATGACTACTGGGAGAGATTCAACAAGCTTTGCTCCAGTTGCCCTCAGCATCAGATTAGTGAGCAGCTCTTTATCCAGTACTTCTATGAGGGATTATTATAGATGGATAGGATTATGATTGATGCAGCAGCTGGAGGGGCTTTAGTTAACAAAACACCAAATCAAGCCAGGGAGCTTATTTCAAATATGGCAGAAAATTCTCAGCAATTTGGAAGTAGAGCATTATCTACTAGAGGGGTTAATGAAGTTCAAGGGGTTTCTAATGATCAAAAGGAGTTTAGTTGTGCATTGTTAGAACTCACATCAGCTGTTAAGCAAATGGGTCTTCAGATTTTAAGTAAAAATTCAACTCCTTTAGCACCTCTACAATCAAGTCAAATGGTGATGAGTGTATGTGGTATTTGTTCTAGCAAGGAGCACACTTCAGATTTATATCCCAACTTACAGCAAGATGAGTCAGTAGCAGCTTTGGTTATGGGACAATTTCAAGCTAGGAACAATCCATACTCTCCTACCTATAACCCAGCTACACTCACCGGGACTTCATTCAACCTAGTTTCACTCGCTAGGACCTGGCTTCACTCACCAGAGTTTCGGTCACCTAGCTGCACTCGCTAGGACTCGGCTTCACTCGCCGGGATTTCAGTCGCCTGGTTTCACTCACTAGGACCCGGCTTCACTCACCGGGGTTTCCATCACCCGGCTTCACTCACCGGGACCCCGCTTCACTCACCGGGGTTTCCAATCACCTGGCTTCACTCACCAGGATTTCCAATCACCAAGCTTCACTCATCGGGACTTGACTTCACTCACCAGGGTTTCCAATCACCCATCTTCACTCACTGGGACCCAGCTTCACTCACTGGGGTTTCCAATCACCCGGCTTCACTCACCGGGACCTGGCTTCACTCACCAGGGTTTCCAATCACCCGGCTTCACTCACCGGGGTTTCAGTAACCCGACTTCACTCACCAGGAGTCGTGCCCAACCCCTGACCAGGACTTTATCCAAACTCATCTCATTAACCTAAACTAATATCGGTGTCAACACGAAAACAACAATCAGGGTCAGACTGCATCAACAACACTCCCGAGTACATTTCACTCCGCACTCGAACCTTCACGGCTTAGCCCCTGAGTACAAACACTCATACTCAAACCCTCACAACCCGGTTGGCTCTTCACCAGCAGCCTCGATTGTTGCCTTCACGCCCTCTTCATCTTCGACCTTCGTCCCTCGGATGCGCACGCAAGCCTCCAGCTTGCCTCCATACCACCCTTCATATACACCTCGAAGTCCGCGTCCCTCGGCTCATCGTCCCTACTATCCACGGTCCTTCAGATATGCATGCAAGCCTCTAGCTTGCCTCCATGTCATCCTTCACCTGAAGACATCACCCAAGTCCGTGTGTACCTGTACACCTGCACACTCATGTACACATATCAATCCAACAACAAATCCTAACTTAACCATATTGACCACACACATCAAAACCCCATGATCCTCCAGATCATCTTAGGGCAGTCGATTGCCCCAACACTTATATAGCCAGGGGAGCTGACAACCTCTGTCTCTGTCAATCACCTTTCGATATCTGCATGAGACAGGGATGTGGGTGTTTGTCAGCTCACTGGAAGGCACCGATCGACGCCGCTCTGCCTGACTTATCGAAGGGTGGCATGGCACGAGGTGCTCGTGAAGTACAGTAGTACAGAGTCAGCGGGATATCCACGACCTGTGCCATGGATGAGTAAGGCTCGAGCTAACGCCCGTATCACGGTCGTACATATGATGTCCTGGAGTGGAGGTGGCATAAGGAAGGACCGATCCTGAGATCGGTTGCCGACCGGCTAGCCCAAATGGTATCGGCCGGGTCGGGTGTAATGTCTCCGAGTGATGCAGGGTACGTCCTGAGTTGGGGGCGCGGAGATGTATTCGATTTGCCCACTCTTGGGTCACCTGGTTGAGTGGGTGAGCCGGGGGATGCTTAGACCTGATCCACCAGACTTAGCCCGAGGATGGGTGGCCGACCCTGGTGGCTGGGTCATGGGACGCTTGGTATCGGCCCCGACCTAACCCAAGGTCGGGCGGTTGGTGGTTTGAGGGTTCCCCGGTTCGGGAACTCCCTGGGTTGGGCCTTCGTTGGCCGGTCCTCCGTCAACACCGTGTATATCCAAGTCAGGGTTGACTCCTCGATGTCCTCGAGTAGGTTGGATCGGGCTGGACTCTATCGACCAAACTGCCCGCCTGAGTCCTTCGGTTCACTTGGACTCCGGGGGCCTCGGTCTCGACTCCATCCAGACGCGGCGCCAGGCTGGCCGGCCAAGCTACCATGAGCTAGGTCGGGATCATAAGCATCCCCTTCGAGTCTAGTCGAAGGAGGCATTGAGTCCGACTGACTGGACTGTTATTTTAGAGCAAGCCTGGCGCACTCGAGTAGTCTACCTTTCCTGTCAACCTCCACTGTCTGTGTAACGACCCGGAAAATTTTCTCAATATTTTCATTAAAATATTGATCATGTCTAGATAAAGTTTTGAGGAACATAGAGATACTAGTAGGGACCTTAGCATGATTAGCCATAATTTTCTATATGGAATAAGAAGCTAAGTACTAATGGGCCTTCCATGGGCTTTTCTAGTACCATTGTTATTAGTGGATCTTAGGTAGAATTTAATATAAATAGAAATGGGCTTCAATTAGGAATATTAGCATGGATATTGGTAGGCCTTAGGGGGGGCATTGCCGAAAAATAAAAAAAAATAAAAATGAAGTGCATGCACCAAGGATTGAACCTTGGACCTAATGTATCACCATGCATGTACTAACCAATTCACCTAGCAAGGGAGTACTAGTAGGGAATGAAGAGGATTTTGGTTAAGGCTTAGGGAAGTGAAGAGTCATCAAGAGAAGAGGCACCATGCCCCTTCACTTGCCCCCTTTCATGTAGTATAAAAGAGAGGGTAAGGGAAGAGACAACTTAACACTTAAGTCATTGTCCTCTTCTTCCACCAAAACTCTTTCTCTCCCTCTTCTTCCTTCTCCTAGACAAAACCCACCAAGGCTCCTCTCCCTTGGAAAAGCTTCACAAGGGGACTTTCTCTTGAAGATCCAAGGCTTCCTACAAGTCTACAAGGGCTAGGGGTGATCAAGGGGCAACAAGGTCTTCATCCTCTTCTCTATTTAGGGTCTATAACCAAAACACCAAGAGTAAGACTCCCTCACCTGTGGTATAATAGTTTATGTTGCTTATCAAGATTTAAGATGTTGTTTGGGATTCATGTTGAGAAAATAAAGGATCAAGGCTTCTAAGATTTTCGGTCAAACATGTTTTGGGGCTATGATGATGTTAAAACCCCCTCTTATGTTTCCTAATGTTTACTCATGATAAGTTAAGCATAAAAGTATGATTTTGGAAATTTTGTAGCACCCTAGAACCCCTTTAGGGTTTCGGCCACCACCCATATACCATGGCTAGGTTTAAAATTTAACCCTTCAAGCATGGTTGGTATGTTTCTATGATATAATGGGTATTAATGGTGACTTATATGAATTTTCCTATGGACTTATTACCCTTCTAAGGTTTCATCCAATGCATGATATAGGGCTAGGACTTGGGGTTAAATCCAATCAAGGGTTCAAATGGTTTCCTATGGCATTATATGTATTGTATTGGAGGTTAATTATGACCTATGTGAATTTTCCATGGACTTATGGTTCTTTAGGGTTTCGGCTAAGACCATGATCTAGGGTTTGGATTGGGTTAAGGTCTCAAGGATACTTGTTTATAGGTTACTATGATGTAAGTATATGGTTAAGCATGATGTAAGGATCTTTATGTTACCAAAACCCTAGCTTTATGTGTTATGTATCATGACTTTGTATGTTTAGGTTATGTGTTATGTTTTACTCATGAATATTTTAGACCATATACCATGAACATATATAATTGATGTAGGGGTAGGTTAAATAGAATAATGCATGTAGGATGTTAAATGCCTATAATAGATACATGTGTATGAAGGTCTATGCATGTTCTATAATGAATGTCATGAACCTAAGTACTGTAGAATGCCATGAACCTAAGGGGTTGTATCATGTTATATGTATCTTACCCATGCATGCTCTATGAGGGACACTATGATTATGCATGCTAGATGAAATGTACCATGTATGAAATGCATGTTTATCTTATGTACCATGATCATGCAAGCTTTTTGGACTAGGATGATGCTCATATCTTAGGTATAATTATGTATGTATGTCATGTTTTATTAATGAAAATGATGAATGAAGATAAAGTTCATGCCTTCGAGACATAATGATGATATGGAATGAAAATGATGAATGAAGATAAGGTTCATGCCTTCAAGGCATAATGATGATGTTAAGCATTAAAAATGAATGATTATGCATGTATGTTTTATGAATGAAGAAACATGTGAAATTATTTTATTTTATGAATGGGCTTGTACCGGACCTAAGTAAGGTCCACGGTTCTGGACTACCGATGAAGCTGTCCACGGTTCTGGACTACCGATGAAGCTATCCACGGTTCGGGACTACCGATGAAGCTGTCCTTACCCTAGTAGGTCGAGATTAGCTACCTCGTATTTACTTAGGGATGTTCGCACATGATGTATGTATGTGGTACAAGTCAGGGCCCCATGATGTTATCATTATGTTTAAGTATTTATAAGTATGATTTTCAAATAAGCATCCTTATGTATATGCATTTGACTCATGCATCCATTCATGTTATACATTTATGTTAAGAATATGCTTATGATATGCTTATGATTTATGTTAAGAATATGCTTATGATATGCTTATGATTTATGCAAAGAATATGCTTATGATATGCTTATGATTTATGCTAAGAATATGCTTATGAATTGTGTTAAGAAGATGTTTATGTTTATGTTAAGAACCATACCATGTTAAATGCCTTTTTATGCTTATATTCATGTTAAGAATTATGCCATGATAAGTATGTTTATGCTTATGTTCATGTTAAGAATTATGCCATGATAAGTATGTTTATGTTTATATTCATGTTAAGAATTATGCCATGATAAGTATGTTTATGCTTATGTTCATGTTAAGAATTATGCCATGATAAGTATGTTTATGCTTAAGTTCATGTTAAGAATTATGTCATGATAAGTATGTTTATGCTTATATTCATGTTAAGAATTATGCCATGATAAGTATGTTTATGCTTATGTTCATGTTAAGAATTATGCCATGATAAGTATGTTTATGCTTATGTTCATGTTAAGAATTATGCCATGATAAGTATGTTTATGCTTATGTTCATGTTAAAGAATTATGCCATGATAAGTATGTTTATGCTTTTGTTCATGTTAAGAATTATGCCATGATAAGTATGTTTATGCTTATGTTCATGTTAAGAATTATGCCATGATAAGTATGTTTTATGCTTATGTTCTATGTTAAGAATCATGTCCTGTTAAATGTTCATATGATTATGCTTTATGTGACGTATGGATTTTAGTGAGTAGGAAAGGGTCTTACTAAGCCTGTGCGCTTATAATCTTATTTTCTTATACCACAGATCAAGCAAGAGGGTACTAAGGGAAGCAGCAGGAGGGGCAAGAGCGTGTGTGTGGCAGTGACATGGCAAAGGATTCTTCTATTTATACTGATTGCATGTATGGTGTTTTGAAACGCCTCATTAGGTTCTATGCTATACCTATGATAGTTATGCCTAAAGAATAACTTACTCTTATGATGCTAATGGATAAGTTACTTGCTACTTATGATGCTTATGGATAAGTTATGGAATGGTTAGATCATGATGCTACGTATGCGGTTAATATGCTAAGTTACAATGTCACCATGTTCATGAATGATAGTTAAGGTATATATACATGATTCAAGTATTAGTTGCATGGTTAAACGCATGTGTAATAAGTTTAAAGAAAAAAAAATTATTCCGCTGCATTAAGATGTTTATATGCCTATGTATGTTAGCGTAACGCCGCCCTCTCGCCACACCGTAAGGTGTGGGAAAAAGGCGGGCGTTACAGTCCGACCTAAGATGGTTTCCCGATCAGCAAGTCAATGTTCCTTCAACAGTCTTATCTGCCTCGTTCCCGATCCGGGCTGAGCCGATTCATATCGTCCACATTAATTACCGCATTAACTGGCGAGGCCACGTGTTGGCCGACTATTGGTTCCCCGAGCGACGAAGTGTCTGCCGTCGGGCTCAGCTAATGATTGGTGTGCACGTGCCATGCTGAGCCTCGGGAATTACCGCGAGTTCGATGGAATGGCCCAGATCCTTTCCCGTCTTTCTCCTGGATCCCCATCGAATGGTTGGGGTCGACCGCTCAGCCATATATATAGGCTATTACCCCCGCAGTTATCCCCATTGCTTTTTACCTCCGATGCCGAACTATTGTTGCTGCTCACTCTACTAGGGTTCCGGCGACACCCATCGACACACGTTCTCCTGTCGCCTTCTCCGGCAATCCCTTTTCTACTCGGTCAGTTGTCTTTCTCACCCGATCCCTTTCCTTTTTCCTTGGCCAGATGGGCTCTCCTTCTTCCTCCTCGGACCCTTGGTACACTACCATGGTGTCTGAGCTCTACCACCATGACCTTGACCAAATCTGAGCCGACTATCATGTCCCGGACAACTTTCGCCTCCGCATGGCCAACCCGACCGACCGTCCCGAGACCTCCCCTCCTGGTTACATAACTATCTCCCGTGACCATCTTCAGTCTGGGCTTCATTTCCCGATCCACCCATTCATTTCCTCCGTTTGTCGTTTCTTTCAAATTCCCCTATCTCAACTTGCCCCGAATGCCATCCGCCTGATGTGTGGCTCGGCGGTCATCCTTACTTTATATAAGATCCCTCTCGAGCCCGAGTTCTTTTATTATTTCATTTACCCAAAGAAGCAAGAGTCGGGCGACTTTTTCTTCCAAGCCCGAGCCAAGACTTCCTTTCTCTCAAAACTTCCAACTTTTAATAAGGGTTAGAAGGAACGTTATTTCTTCATTAACATTGTCCCGGCCCCGAGCGGGCCAACCCACTGGATATCCGACCTTCCTCCTTCTCCCCCACTCCCCAAGAACTATCGATCCCTCCCTTCTTATCAGCCGGCCCTTCCACGGTGTCCATTTGCTAAGTGAGGACATTTTGTACGTGTTTGGGCTTAGCCAAGTGTCGGTTCACAGACCACAGTCACTCGGTAAACTCTATACTCTGTCTTTCGAATGTATGTAGATAACTAAACCCCTGTCTCCTTGCAGCAAATATGATTCTGGCAGCTGCCCTAGAGGAGGGGTTTGGCTTGGACGACGCCGAACTTGACTCTTGGGTCGGCGAGCAGCTAGCCCAACGAGAGGCAGCTCCACCCGTGGTTCCTTCCACCAACATGTCTTCCTCCGACAACAGAGTGGCGTCGATTTCCGACCCCGAGCCAATAGATGTGGACGACCAGCCTCTAGTTACTAGGCGTCGAAGGGAATGACCAGCCGACTCGGAGTCCATGCCTCTGGACGTTTCCGCAGCCGAAGCCTCCGCCAGCTCTCGGCCAAAGAAGAAGAAGAAGAAGGCAGCAACCCCTTCTCCAACGGCCCCATCTCCAGCGGCCCCTGCTCCGACGGCCTCTGCTTCGGCGGCCCCGTCTCCGGTTGCGCCCCCCGACTCTGACCCAGTCAGGCTCTCTGGAAGCCTGGATCCAGAGGGATCCCTCCCCTCCCCCTGCTGATGGCATGGACAGTCGGCCATTCCATTTGGTCCTGCTGTCCTGGGTTGTCTATGCCACAGGCTATGATGTGCCAACAGCCAAGCCGCCCGAGCAAGCCCGGGAGGTCCATCTGTATGGTCCGCTGGGTAACTATTTTTATCAAGGCCTTCAGAAAGCCAACTATCAGGGCCCGACCAGCAAAGTCAACGCCTTTCTTTCGGAGGCCAATCAGGTACGTTTGTTTCCTGCTTGTGTTTTTTTCCTTTTGCTTATTCTTGTCTTGAGACTGAGATCTATTCTTTGTTCGCAGCTCTTCGGCTCAGCCTACAGCCTGGTTATTTCTTTTATAGCCCACACCCAGGCTCGGCAACAGGCGGAATCCCAGGTGGAGCGGCTGGAGACTCAGCTCCGTCATGCGCAACTAGTTTCCAATGAGGAGACCTTGAGCGGGCTGTGGGCCGAGAACTTGGCACTACAAGATCGGCTGGCTCACTCGGAGGCACGGCTTGAAGAGGCCCAGACGGAGTTTGACTCGGCTAACATGGCGGTCGCCCAGGCGCAGCACCGAGCCTCCAATCTGGAGTACACTGAGCGCAAAGCCTGGGCTCTCGAGGTCCATGCTCGGGATGAGCTAGCCAAGGCCAAGGCGGATCTCCTAGATGTTGCCCAGTCAACTTCCGCTCTAAGCGCCAATCTGACCACCAAGGAGCAAGAGCTGGCCGCCAAAGTGAAGAAATCTATGGCCCTGGAGACCCAGCTGGTGCTACAAGACGGGGAGCTGAGCGCTCCGATCGGGAGAGCTCGATCAGGTTAAGGGGCAGCAAGCTACCTGGGAGGCGGAGCTGGACGCGGAGCTGGAGGCGGAGCTGGAGGCGGCCCGGAAGGAGTAGAGGAATTTCGGGCCTACAAGGCGAGGGGAGGTGGCTCGGTGGGACTCTCGGAGGGTTGAGTATCTCAACTCCCAGGAGTTCAGTGAGCAACTGTCGGGGAGGCTGCGTCCCATGCTTAAGCAGCAATTGCTCAGTACCATTGAGCAGCTAAAGCATGGCGGGCACCTTCCGCCAGACCTCCCGGTCAGTACCGTCAAGCTGTCCGGGCTGACCTGGGGGATGGAGGGGGTCTTCCGACCCTTTGAGTGAGGTCGGGATCTTTATTATTTATTTTCCTTTTATAGGGGTCGAGCCTCCATTCTGTAATGAGACTGTTCTTAATGCAAATCCTTTTTTTCTATACTTTGTCGAATGTATGTTTTGCGTCTAAGAGCCGGTGGTTCGGGCGAGGGCTCGAATCCTTACTTTCTTTTCGTGAGGTCGGCTTGGGTAGGCTACCGACTGAGCCGCCACAAGGGCCCAACTTCTCTTAAGTCTCGTCTAAGGGCTGATCCCTAAGTGGCGTACCCGTTCGGGGGACTTAGCCATTTAGGATTGACTTATGTTTAGGAAACAGGGATCACCCCATTATTTGGCAACGCATGTTGTTGCTTGCTCAGTTGTCAGGAGCTGGTGCGTTTGGTCGGCTAGTCCTCAAGGAGCGTGGGTCGCCACACGTTCAGAGTGGGGGTCGCGCAGCGGGGTGTGTGGGGTCATGCCCACTTATAACTCGCACGGGCGAGAGTCTAGCTACTCGGTCGGATGCATCCTAGGGAGCGTGGGCCGCCACGCGTCCGGACTGGGAGTTGAGCCGAAGGGGGCGTGGGGGCATGCCACTTATAACTCATGCTGGGCGAGAGTTTGGCTACTCGGTCAGATCCATCCCAGGGAGCATGGGCCGCCACGCGTCCAGACTAGGGGTCGAACCGAGGGGGCATGGGGGCATGCCCACTTATAACTGGCACTGGGCGAGAGTCTGACTACTCGGTCGGATGCATCCCAGGAAGCGTGGGCCGCCATGCATCCGGACCGGGAGTCGAGCCGAGGGGTGCGTGGGGGCATGCCCACTTATAACTCACGTTGGACGAGAGCCTGGCTACTCGGTCGGATCCATCCCAGGGAGCGTGGGCCGCCACGCGTCCGGACTTAGAGTCAAGCCGAGGGGGGTGTGGGGCCATGCCCACTTATAACTCGCGCTGGGCGTGAGTCTAGCTACTCGATCGGATGCATCCCAGGGAGCGTGGGCCGCCATGCGTCTGGACCGGGAGTCGAGCCGAGGGGGGGCGTGGGGGCATGCACACTTATAACTCACGTTGGACGAGAGTCTGGCTACTTTGTTGGATCCATCCCAGGGAGCGTGGGCCACCACGCGTCCGGACTGGGAGTCAAGCCGAGGGGGGGTGTGGGGGCATGCCCACTTATAACTCGCGCTGGGCTAGAGTCTGACTACTCGGTCGGATCCATCCCAGGGAGCGTGGGCCGCCACGCATCCAAACTGGGAGTCGAGCCGAGGGGGGTGTGGGGGCATGCCCACTTATAACTCGCACTGGGCGAGAGTCTAGCTACTTGGTTGGATCCATCCCAGGGAGCATGGGTCGCCACACGTCCAGACTGGGAGTCAAGCCGAGGGGGCGAGGGGGCATGCCCACTTATAACTCGCACTAGGCGAGAGCATGGGTACTCGGTCGGATCCATCCCAAGGAGTGTGGGCCATCACGCTTTCGGACTTGGAGTCGAGTCGAGGGGGGCGTGGGGGCATGCCCACTTATAACTCGCGCTAGGTGAGAGTCTGGTTACTCGGTCGGATCCATCCCAGGGAGCGTGGGCCGCCACACGTCCGGACTGGGAGTCGAGCCGAGGGGGCGTGGGGGCATGCCCACTTATAACTCGCACTGGGCAAGAGTCTGCTACTCGGTCGGATCCATCCCAGGGAGCGTGGGCCACCACACATACGGACTGGGAGTCGAGCCGACTGGGGGAGTGGGGGCATACCCACTTATAACTCGCACTGGGCGAGAGTCTGGCTACTTGGTCGGATCCATCCCAGGGTGCGTGGGCCGCCACGCATCCGGACTGGGAGTCGAGCCGAGGGGGCATGGGGGCATGCCCACTTATAACTCGCACTGGGCGAGAGTCTGACTACTTGGTTGGATCCATCACAGGAGCGTGGGTCACACGCGTCCAGACTGGGAGCCGAACCGAGGGGGCGTGGGGGCATGCCCACTTATAACTCACACTGGGTGAGAGTCTGGCTACTCGGTCGGATGTATCTCAGGGAGCGTGGGTTGTCACGCGTCCGGACCAGGATTCGAGCATAGGGGGGAGTGGGGGCATGCCCACTTATAACTCGCGTTGGGCGAGAGTCTTGGTACTCGGTCGGAACCATCCTAGGGAGCGTGGGCCGCCACGTGTCCGGACTGGGAGTCGAGCTGAGAGGGGCGTGGAGGCATGCCCACTTATAACTCGCACTGGGCGAGAGTCTGGCTTCTCGATCGGATCCATCCCAGGGAGCGTGGGCCGCTACGCGTCCAGACTGGGAGCCGTGCCGAGGGGGAGTATGGGGCATGCCCACGGTCACGAGGATTGCTGCCGACCTCGCTCCAAAGCTAAGAAGTCGTCTGATCGACTGTTTGTAGAGCCACCGGGACGTATTTGCCTAGGCTACCGAGGAGATCAAGGGTGTCCCCCCAGCCTTGGCCATGCATCACTTGCATGTGATCCCAGGGGCTCAACCAGTGATGCAGAGATGAAGACATTTTGCACCCGAGTAGGACAAGGTTATCATAGACGAGGTCAACAAGTTGCTGAAAGCTGGTCACATAAGAAAAGTGCAATTCCCAACTTGGTTGGCTAATGTAGTACTTGTCCCTAAGCCCAGGGGTAAATGGCGGGTATGTATTAACTTTCGAGATCTAAATAAAGTCTGCTCTAAAGACTGCTACCCTCTACCTCGTATAGATAGACTGGTAGATTCCACCTCTGGTTGTGAATTCATTTTCATGTTGGATGCCTACCAGGGGTACCACCAGGTACCTCTCGCACTGGTGGACCAAGAGAAGGTCAGCTTCGTGACAACGGATGGAGTGTATTACTACAACGTCATGCCCTTCGGGTTACGTAACGCTGGGGCAACCTACCAGCGTATGATGCGCAAGGTCTTCCGGCATCAAATCGGGAGAAACATTGAAGTCTATATGGACGATATTTTGGTCAAGACTGACAAGGGGAAGGACATGATCGCCAACCTCGAAGAGACCTTTGCCACCCTGGGAGCCAATATACTCAAGTTGAAACCGACCAAGTGTCTATTTGGAGTAAAGAATGGCCGATTCCTAGGTCACATGGTGACAGAGAGGGGGATCGAAGCCAACACAGATAAAGAAAAGGTCATCCTTGACATGCCCTCTCCTCGCATCTTTAAGGAGGTACAGAGGCTGAATGGCAGGATTATAGCCTTATCTGGATTTATCTCCAAGTCTGCCGACCGGACCCTGTCTTCTTCAAAATTCTGAGGAAGGCAGTTAAATTTGACTGGGATGACCAATGTGAGAAGGTGTTTACAGATTTGAAAGCCTACCTGGCCGAGCTCCCCGTCCTCTACAAGCCAGTGGAAGGGGAGACGTCATTCGTCAACCTGTCGGCGGCCAAGCAAGCGGTAGGCTCTATACTTATCTGAGAAGAAGGCACGGTGCAGTACCCAGTCTACTTCTTCGGAGGATGCAGAGACGCGTTACACCGTGATGGAGAAACTGGCCTATGCCCTGGTTTTCATGGCCCGGAGGCTCAGGCCATATTTTTTAGCACACCCCATTGTGGTCCTCACCAACAGTCCTCTGGGAAGAGTTCTCACCAATCCAAAAACCTCAGGTCGATTAATCAAGTGGACAACGAAGCTGAGCGAGTACGGGATTGAGTACCAGTGATGGTGCCCAATATAGATGTCACGAATGTGGGCCTCAAATTTAGAAATTTATAAAGCTGAAAACCCTTGCTAGCAAAATAGAAATGTAGAATAGGGGTCTCAGGTCGTATTTTTCCAGGACTAGTTGTGAGTGTTCAAATTAAGCTTGAAAGTTATTTGTCGTTAAATGATTTGGGTTTTCAAGATAAAATGGGGTTTTGTTTTGCAAATAACATGAATGAGCAATAGGAATGTAATTGAAATGAAACAAGTTTAACTAGGCAAATTTAAACTAGGAAATTACTATTTTACTTAACCAACTTGGAAATGAGCAATTCAATTTAAAATGATGGAATTTAAAAATAGAAACTAGTATCAAATTTAGGAAAACAACAGAACTGAAGCTAAATAGCAGAAATCGAATTAAGTTCACATACTTCAACTGTAAAATAAGAAACAGGGTTTAATTGTGCTGGACTATACCTGATCGGTCGACAGTCCGATTAGGCTCTAGTCTGATCGATCAGCGGACCAATCAAATGTAGTCTGGATCGGACGATAGTCCTATCAGTAACTGAAAACAAGTTGACACAAAACTAAGAACAGAATTCAGAAACAGCTTAAGCGATTCAGAAACGAAATCTACAAGTTATAGACTCCAGTTCAAGTTCTTCACCCAGTTTTCTCCTTGCCGTCACACAAAGATCAAGCTCGGAACCCCCTCGCTCGAGAATTGATCAAAACTCAACTGCGGAGATGAAATCGCGTAGCACTCGGTGGAATTCTGAACTCCTTTCGATCCTCTCATCTGCGATGATTGGGATGGCGATGTATAGCGAAGCCTCGAACAAGCTCAGAGAACCCCTCTGACTTGGCCGATTGATGGAGAAATAGAATCGGGTGAAGACTGGTCGGAATGAAGCTAGCTCCCGGTGAAACCCTCGCCGGAGCTATCTGCAACGAATGGACTGTGATCCTTCCACGAGAACTGAGTTTGATGAATCGAAAACTGAAGAACATCTTGTTCTGGGTGGTCACCTCTGATCGGGAATGGAAACGTGAAGAACAGAACGAAAATGAAGACGCGATTTGGCGACAACGCGAGCGGAAGAGGGAATTCCCGATTTAACTGGACAGTTTGAATTTCGACGGCTGAGATTGCTCCGATTCAATCCAACGATCAGATCAAGTCAGATCGGACCCAAACTTCCCAGATCTTGATCAAGGGCTTTGATATGCTTGTCCTTAACTTGGATCACTCATATCTGAAATGGATGGCTCAGATCTTCTCTTCTTTAGCCTAAACGGTCTAGATCCCTTGGTGCTTGATCCAACGGCTGAATTAGCTCTAAACTGGCCCAAACTTTCAGATCTTGATCCATGAACTTGATTAAGTCTATCTTAAGCTTGGATCGACCGGAAGTTGGTGGATGGCTTAGATCTAACCGTCATCTTGAATGGACGGCCCATATTGATTCAGCTCTTGATCCCTTTGATCTAGGCCCTTACTGAACTCAAGTACTGATCTAATCTTGATCTAGGTCCATGATTAATTGAAGCCTACAAAATTAGATTCAACATTAATGCCAAAAATATCTCAAATATAGGAAGAATTGTATCCAAGGACAAAATAGAAAGATTTCATGAAACCTAATACAAATGCAAACTTAAGCATATGAAAAGGGATAAAAAACGTGGATTTGAAAGCCTAGTTTAATCAACAAAATAAAAGTTATCAACTCCCCCACACTTATTCTTGGGCGTCTCGCACAAGCTACTAGGGAACTAAAATGTATCCCCCCTAGATTATTCTCAATCATTGTAAGAAGCAATTGAAAAGAAATTACCTAAGGTTGTCAATTCTCAAAAATCTAAGCTCAATAGACTAGTATATTGTTCTTAAATCAACAACTTAGCTTACTTCCTCCTTCATGACTCATTAAGATGAAATCAACACACAAAACCTTCCAAAGGGATTTTTTGTGGCTGTCTTCCTAAATTCTACATTTCATTGAAAGTGGAGCTCACTCAAACACAACATATTTCTTAAACTACCATAAGCTTGCTTATTCTCTACTCTCCACCATCATTCTTGCCTTGAATCCACATCTACAAAGGTTTATTAGAAACATTAAAGATGTATGAAATGGATAGAATGAAAAAGGATTTTTCATGAATTCCAATACCAAAGACTCATGATAAAGAAAATAGAGAATATGATATGATAAGGAAAGAACTATGGTAAAGAAATATAGCATGAAGAAGAAATATGGGAAAATAATGACAAATAGAAGACTTGGATACTCAAAATTATTTCTAATGCTCTTTGCCCTTTTGTGATAGCCTCTTATAAATTCCAAGCCAAGGGGAGTGATTATGAGCTGAATTGGAGGAGATTTAATACTAAAAGCAATGTTCTGTGCTGTGCCAGCTTCTCGGATCGGTCTAGAGACCGATCAGTCATTTCCTGATCGTTTTACTGACTGGACTGGATCTCCCTGATCGGACTGGTGACCGATCAGGGGCTGATCAGTAGCCAAATTCCAAAATACCGAAACTGCCTTTTGCCTGAATTTCTCCTTTCTTCCAATCATCACTAAATTCTAACCCATCTGGCTTCTTATTAACGACTTCAAGTCCAGAAATCTATCCAACATTTGAACTTTCATGTCTTCATCTTCCTTTTTCTTTACTTCTCTTTTCTTCTCTTCTTCTTTTCTTTTTTTTTCCTGCTTTCTGTTTTTTTCAGTTGCTTCTTGTTTTTTTTTCCTTTTCTTTTCTTGCAGCTTCAATTCAGATCTCACGACCAAATCTTACTCATTCATCTCCACTTAAGTCATGGCAACCATTTGAACTTTTGAAAACAATTCCACTTGCCAATTCCATGTCTAAATGGAAGCTTTTGATAGGCTTGAAAATTTTCACTAGTTACTAACCTTTGTGAGCCCCCATTCCTTTCAAAATTAGCCTCATAGAGTTGAAACATTAAACAACATTTAGAAATTAAATTGCTCTAAGAGTGTTCTTTACTTCCCAATACTCACAACTCATCTTTGATACACTACCCATCAAATTTGGCACACTTCTTCTTTTCTTTTTTTTTTCTCTGTTTTTCGCATTGTTTTTCTCATGCTCTTCCATTCCTTTAATCCCATCAAGACATTCAGAATCCACACCAATCCATCTAAAAATCCATAAAACATATTTCTATCACAACATAAGCTTCAAAATACATCAGTTCTCACCAAAACCATTTAAAAACATTAGCCACCTCCCCCACACTTAAACCTTTGTCCGTCTCGGGCAAAATAACAGCAAGAAAAATCTCAAGTAACCAAGTATATAGAGAAATATGGATACGAGTAGAAAAATAGGGGAAGGAAAAAGAATAAGGCATGAATCAACAAGATATGTTGCAACAATTATATGAAAAAATGAAGACAAAGTGATTAACCTTTATAAATGTAGTCCAATCATAGAAACATAGTTTTGAAAGAACCTAAGCAAGTTCTAGAGTATAATTACATGTGCATCTCAACAATAAAGCTAGTCCCTTATTAGGTAAAAAGAATTCATCTCAAGTCATCACTCTAGAGTCCATAACCAAGTAGTACTCAAGCCACCAAAAATTTTCATCCATTGACTCAAATCATAAGTTTTAACAACCAAATTTAATTTGTTTTCAAAAGACTCTAAAATGATATAGAGAAAACCTAGAGGGATACATTTATTCCTAGTCATGCTAAAATAAAGTGCCAAAAAGGGTAAAATGATATCTACAATCACTTTTTATTCATCCTACACAACCTAAACATTTATTATCAAAAATTCATTGGAAAAGGAAATTAAACTACTTGAAAACAATCAAATGGTATTTACAATAAAGTAAAACGCAAGGAAAAGGAAACTCCCCTTTAGGTTGGGTAGATAGTGTTGGTGCAATTTGCACTAATAGTTAAACTTGAGTTTTGATGAATGACAAATAGGTTAAAGTTAGGCTTGCTTTTGGTTTTGACCTCTTTACTAAGTGTGCATGGTTGAAAGACTTAGGACCTGACACCAGGATGAAGTCCAGGGTGGTTGAGTCCTGGAAGGAAGTCCAGTTGGGTTCGTGGGGCCTGACAATTGGCTGAAGCCCAAGTTGGTTGAAACTTGGCAAAAAGACCAGGGTGGTTGAGCCCTGGCAGGAAGACCTGGTGGGTTAAGAAGTTGAGTAGAGCTGCACGAGGTAAGTAAGGTAAGTCACTGGAGGAGCGAACCAGTGAGGACGAGTCCTATTTTAGGACTGTAGGCGCGGTCCAACTTAGGCCCATTTTGGTGACCTCGGTTGAGTCCTGGTTAGATCCTTATCCAGGTTTGGACGGGGTCTAATTAACTCTAAATTCATTAACTCTATTTTACAGGATTTATTTGATATGTGAACTAATTAGATTTAATAGGTTAATTTTATAAATTTATTCCTCATCTAAAGCCTCGGTAGAGGATAAATTTTCATTTAAAATTATTCGTATTTCTTATTTTTTTTGGAGAATAAAATTATTCCTACTAATGATAAAATCTTATTGTTATTTTCTAATTATTCCTATTAATGCTTAAAATTCTCACGTGAAGCCTAGCTAGAAGGATAAAATCTCTTTTTAAATTGTATTTTGAATTATTTTTTTCGAAAAACAAAAAGCCTTGGTGAGGTAAGAGGATAAAACCTCTTGGTTAACTTTTCAGATTAAATTTTATTTAAATTATTTAAGTGAAGCAAAGATAGAAACATTATCTTGTTTGAATTATTCCTTCTTGCTGATGGATAAAATTTGAGTTGAGAAGATCATGCATCGAGGCACTATAAAAGGAAGCAAGCAAGCCCTCTAGGAGACAATCTAAATTAAGTATTGTTGCTTAAATTTGGATCTTTTTCTTTTGTTCGTTAGTTTTACTCGAATTTGGTGCAACACCATTTCGAGTCGCTCTTCACTTATTCTTTTTTTTTCGTACCACACCACTAATCCAAGACTTAGTCTTGGAACGAGTTTTGTTGTTTTTTTTTGTAAGTCACAGATGGCCCAGAGTGAAGGTTACAACACTGCTCGTCCTCCGCTCTTCAACGGGGAAGATTTCCCCTACTGGAAGCGGAGAATGGAAGTGTATCTCAAAATCGATATGGATCAATGGTTCGTGGTGCAAACTGGCTACGAACCACCAATGGACGAGGGAAACAAGGCGCCACTGAAGCCCGATAGATGGAACCTGGAAATGAAGAAAAAAGCTCAATCGAGTTCAAAGCGCAGAACACCCTCCAGTGCGGACTAACCAAAGAAGAGCTGAACAGAATCGGACCAACCGAATCAGCAAAAGAACTTTGGGATAAACTAATTGAATTGCATGAAGGCACTACTGATGCAAAGGTAACAAAAAGGGATTTGCTTTTAAATAAATTGTTTAATACGAAAATGCAGGAAGGAGAATCTGCAAGTCAACTTCACGCTCGGATCAAGGACATACTAAATGGACTCCACCTGATTGGGCATAAACAAGAAAACAGAGACATTATAAGGTATGCACTAAATGTCTTTCCTAGAAATTTATTATGGGCATCCATTGTAGATGCTTATAAAATCTCTAGGAATCTTTCCAAAATAAATTTAGATGAACTGTTTTGTGAATTAGAGTTGCATGAACAAACTAACGCCAAGGCCGAGAAAGGGTTTGCTTTGTTTGCAGATTCTTCAAGAAAGGTCAAGTCGAAGAAGAATATTCAAGAAGAATCAGAAGAAGAACCAGAGTCAGACTCAGACGACGAGGAGCATATGGTAAACTTGGTAAGAAAAGTCTTTGCCAAAAAGAAGAACAAGTTTTCAAAAAGGGACGTCCAAAAGATAATGAAGCCCATCAGCAATGAAGGTAAAAGCAAAATGACCTGCTTCAGTTGCAATAGAAAGGGGCACTTCAAACATGAATGTCCCTATAAAAAGGAGGACCAACCCAAGATGAACAAGAAGAAGAAGGCTTTACAAGCCACCTGGGACGAGAGCTCGGACGACTCCGACAATGAACCAGCAAAAAATTCAAGTTACCTCGCGCTAATGGCAACCGGACATGGATCAGACTCAAAAAGCGACGAAGATTCCGAATACGAGTCGAGCCAAGAGATCAGACTCTTTTCGGATGGCTCGACTAAGGTATACTTAGATTCAATTAATAAAAAGTTTTTTAAGATTATCTATGTTTTAAATAAAAATTTGTTTGCATCTGAATCTAGGAATGACCAGCTCCTTAAGGAAAATCAAGACCTTAAGGAGCAATTAATTAATACCAAAACCTTAACTGAATCAACTCAAAATGAAAGAACAATTGAACTGGAAAATGATAACTCCACCCTAAAGGGTGAAGTTCAAAACCTTAAGGACTTACTAACAACTTTTACAACCCGGTCCAAGAATCTTGACCTTATTCTTGGATCTCAAAAGGGTGTGTACAATAAATCTGGGATAGGATATAAATCAGGATCGACCCAAAAATCCTTTATCTCATTTGTCCACCCACGTGAAAATCGGCGAAAAGCGTGGGTCCCGAAAGCTTACCTAACAAAGCAAGTAGGGCAGAACCAATACTATGTCCCCAAGAAGGACATTCATTACATTGACCCTAAACACCCTACCTATAATTTAGAGGGAGGCACCAAATTAGTTGGCACCTCAAAGTCACCCTCTACCCGTCTGGGTACCTAGGACTAGTTTCAAAAGTTAGTCTGACACTTGACCTACTCAGTACTAGGGTAGGGCGAGCTGATAGTACGTTAGGGAAGCTGATCTAAGGAGTCATGTAGGGGAAGGCGTCCTTTATTTGGTCTTCTTAGCCCAGTGGAACTAGCCGGAGCTACCCCGCCACATCCTAGACTAGTTAGACCAAGGAGTTTCAATAGGTAGGTTAAAAGTACAACTTCCTTAAGCAGTTTTGCCTAGAAAGTGGTTGTTGATCCAATAAGGCTTCGGCCAAAGAAAACCATTGTGCCTCGCCACGACCTGAAAACCAATTATGGAAGTATACTTTTAAACTGCTTCTTGTCAAACCTGAATCTAACAAAAGGTCAGATTAACTTTTATAAATCAAACTCAAACTTATCTCATACAAATCATAGGATCCCTTTGATTGACAACTTAGATCAAGTGAGATGAATAAGGACAACTAAACTCAAACCTCAAAATTCAAATTAACAAATTCAAATTAACAAATTCAAAATTCAAATTAATGAATTCAAAATTCAAAATTCAAAATTCAAAATAATGAATTCAAAATTCAAAATTCAAATTAACAAGTTCAAAATTCAAAATTCAAATTAACAAATTCAAAATTCAAATTAACGAATTCAAAATTCAAAATTCAAATTAACAAATTCAAAATTCAAAATTCAAAAAATAATGAATTCAAAATTCAAAATTCAAATTAACAAGTTTAAAATTTAAAATTTAAATTAACAAATTCAAAATTTAAAATTCAAATTAACCAATTCAAATTTAAAATTCAGAATCTTAAATTTTTTAAATTTCTTAATGTTTCTCGAAATTCAAAACTCTTAAGTTTTTTTAAAGTTGTTCAAAATTCAAATTTTCAAATTCCTTAAGTTTTTTTAAGTTGTTCAAAATTCAAATTTTAAATTCCTTAAATCTTTTAAATTCCTTAACTTTTTCAAAACTTCAAGTCTTCAATTTCTTAAGGTTTTTCAAAATTCAAATTCTCCTAAGCTTTTTAAATTCAAAATTTTAAACTTCTTAAGTTTTTTTTGGGGTTCAAATTTCTTAAGTTTCTTTAAATCATTCCTTTAACTCATTAAAAACTTAAACTAAATTCTAAAAATTTCCTACTTAACTATAGAAAAACAAGTGGATTATCGACAGTGGGTGCTCCAGACATATGACTGGGGATCCCACCAAGTTTACAAAACTCAAGTACAAAAGTTTAGGGACAGTTGCGTTTGGAAACAACGGTAAACTTAAGGTAATTGGCCTAGGTAACATTGAACTTGAGTTTGATTTTATAATTAAAAATGTCTTACTTGTTGAAAACTTTCACTTCAATTTACTAAGTATCAGCCAATTGTGTGACACTGGGTATAAGGTTAGGTTCTTGTCCAATGAATGTCTGATCAAACACACTGACAACCCAAACATCACACTTAGAGGACATAGACACAATAACATCTATGAAATTAGGTTAACCCGTCCCCTAGCAAATTGTCTTATAACACATAAGGATGAGACTTGGCTATGGCATAGGAGACTTTCACACACTCACTTCAGAAAATTACCTAAACTAAATGGTTTAGTTAGAGGCCTACCAAAGTTACCTAACTTTGAGACAAACTTATGTAATGCTTGTCAACAAGGGAAACAAACTAGATCAACTCACAAACCAACTAATCAAACTCAAACTAAATCAATTCTTGAATTAATTCACCTAGACCTATTTGACTCACATGGGGTAAAATCAATTAGTGGGAATCTATACTGTTTAGTAATTATAGATGACTATTCAAGATTCATCTGGGTAAAATTCTTAAAAAATAAAGATGAAACGTTTGATATATTTACTCAATTTTGCAAATTAATAGAAAATGAAAAAGGGGTTAAAATTATAAGACTTAGGAGCGATAACGGTGGGGAATTCAAAAATCAAAAATTTAATCAATTCTGTTTAGAAAATGGCTACCACCATGAATTCTCCTGCCCTAAAACACCTCAACAAAATGGAATTGTAGAAAGAAAAAATAGAACACTACAAGAAGCAACCAGAACAATGCTTAATGAATACAACTTACCTAAATACCTTTGGGCCGAGGCTGTCAGTACAGCCTGCTATGTCAAAACAGAATAACTATAAATAAAAATCTAGGGAAAACGTCTTTTGAAATCTATTATAACAAACAACCTAATATTAAGTATTTTAAAGTATTTGGATGTAAAGTGTATATATTAAATACTAGAGAACACTTAGGAAAGTTTACATCTAAGGTTGAGGAAGGTATCTTTGTAGGTTATTCCTTTACCAGTAGAGCCTATTGAGTTTATAACAAAACTACCCTAAGAATTGAAGAAACTACAAATGTAAAATTTGATGAAACATCTGACCCAAATGTAACGCCCGCTTTTTTTTTCTTTCCATAAAGCGGCGTTACGTTAACATGAGTAGGGCAGGTGGACATTATAATGCAGCGGAAAACTTTAAACTTACACCTACATGCACCTACTACCATTCCTAACATCATGACATGGGAACTTGGCATATTAACTTCATACTTAGCATCATATCATGTCATACTTAGCATCATGTCATACTTAGCATCATGTCATAGAGTCACATAAGTCACCATTCAAGCACATAAATAGTGAAGGTAAAGTTCTATCATAAGACGAGCAACCATATTGTTTCTTGGCCAAGTCACTACCACACACATGCTTTATTGCCCTCCTGCTGCTTCCTTACTGTCCCCTTGTGTGATCTGCGGTATAAGGAAATAAGACTATAAGCACACAGGCTTAGTAAGACTCTTTCCTACTCACTAAAACCATTCATCACTTAATAATGAGCACATGAAACATTTACATACTTGGTGCTCTACTTAGAACATCAGCATTTATAATCACTTAGCATATATTTGACAAGGCATGAACATAAACATAATAAACATTCGTAGCATAGCATAAACCTAAACATGATAAACATTCGTAGCATGACATAATACTTGGCATAAACATGACATAATAAACATTAGTAGCATGGCATAATACTTGGCATCAACATAGACATGATAAACATTCGTAGCATGGCATAAACATAAACATGATAAACGTTCGTAGCATGACATGATACATGGCATAAACATAAACATAAAGAGACATTCTTAACATGCATGATACATGGCATAACGTAAACATAAAGCATATAACATGGTTCTTAACAAAACATGAGCATAGCATGGTCCTTAACATAACATAAGCATAGCATGGTTCTTAACATAACATAAGCATAACATGGTTCTTAACATAACATAAGCATAGCATGGTTCTTAACATAGCATAAGCATAGCATGGTTCTTATCATAACATAAGCATAGCATGGTTCTTATCATAACATAAGCATAGCATGGTTCTTAACATAGCATAAGCATAGCATGGTTCTTATCATAACATAAGCATAGCATGGTTCTTATCATAACATAAGCATAACATGGTTCTTAACATAGCATAAGCATATCATGGTTCTTATCATAACATAAGCATAAGTGCATATCATGAATGGATGCATGAGTCAAATGCATATTCATAAGGATGCTTAACTTTTAAAATCATACTTTTAAATACTTAAACATAATCATAACATCATTGGGGATCCCCGGCTTGTACCACATACATACATCATAAGCGCGCATCCCTAAGTAAATACGAGGTAGCGAGCCCCGACCTACTAGGGTAAGGACAGCATAGTCGGTAGTCCCAGAACCGGGGTGTTCTTAAGGTGCCCATCCCTGTTGCACAGCTTCGGTAGTGCCAGAACCGTGGACAGCATAGTCGGTAGTCCAGAACCGGGGCGTTCTTAAGGTGCCCATCGCTTGGACCCATACTTCGGTCCGGTACAAGCCCATTCATAAAGTAAAATACTTCATATGCTTCATCATTCATACATCATGGCATGCATCTTTATTCATAAAACATGGCATGCATCTTCATTCATAAACATAACATATGTAACGACCCGGCCCGTCTACCAGCCCATTTACCGGTCCTCATGACCGTCGTACCGTCGTACCGTCGACCATCGACCGTGCCGTTATTCATAAACATGGCATGCATCTTTATTCATAAAACATAGCATGTACTTTCATTCATAAACATAACATGCATCTTCATTTATAAACATAACATGCATCTTCATTCATAGAACATGGCCTACTTACATAAACATCATTCTTATTTCTAGTGCTTGCATGATCATGGCATATAAGGTAAGCATTGCATTATATTCATTGAACATGACATGTTTGCATAGGTAATCATCCTAATCCATAGAGTTTGCATGATCATGATATATAAGATAAACATGACATTTCATACATAAGCATGGTATTCATCCCAAGCATACATAAGTAGGACTTCCATAAACATACTACCTACCATTCAAGTGCATGGCATAGAACACATGACATTCATAAATAAACCGTATTAAGCATGGCATCCAACCATAAACATAAAACATAAAACATGGTGCTTAGGGTTAGGGGTATAGGTAACTTAATTTCTACCACATGCTTGAACTTTTATATATACTTCATAAATAAGTATAAACCATCATTCTTCATACCCTAACTCCTCCCAAATCCTATTTACCTTGCTTGGCCGAAACCTATAAGGGAGGGTTCCATCATTCAATTAACATGTAAGATAACATAAGGTAAAGAACAACCATGCATTACCTATAAGGCCATGGGAAGCCATTAGGGCTCATGATTAGGGTTATCCCTAACCTTTAGCCCTCCTTCTTAGGGCTGGCCGAAACCCTACAAGGCCATGGGTGCATGGAAAAATTCCATAAAATCCTCAATCAAACATTAAACACCAACCATACCCTACCATAGGGGCCATTGGACCCCTTACTTGAGGTAAGTGCTAACTTCTTGCCCTAGAACCCTCTTGGCCGAAACTTAAAAGGGTCACAAGACCTTGTGAAAATTCATACAATTCACTTTAAACCTCCTTTTGAATCATGGGGATATCCAAAGTACATACTTGAAAGGTTAAGCCCTTTCCTAACCAAAGAATCATGGTGAGAGTCCCAAACCCTAAGGGGTCTTTAGGGTACTCCAAAAATTCCCCAAAAATTATATTTATCCCATATTCATCATGATAACACATTAGAAAACATGATTTAGATTTTTAACATCATTATGGACCAAAAACCCATGGTGGCCGAATATGATAGGGTCCAAAACATAGTTTTCTCAACATCAAACTCCAAAACCAACTTTATATCATGCTAAAAATCACAAGGAACTATTATACCACAGGTGAGGGAGTCTTACCTTGGTTGATCTTGATTATAGACCTTAGATTTGGGAGAAGGATGAAGATCTTGTTGCTTCTTAACCACCCCTAGCCTTTGTACCCTTGTAAAAGCCTTGGATCTTGGTGATGGAGCCTTAGGTGAACTTTTCCAAGGGAGAATCCCCTCTTGGGATTTCGGCTAGAATGAGGGAGGAGGAAGAAGAAAGTAACTCCCATGCCCCCTCTTTATAACACATCAAGGAGGGTAAGTGAAGAGTCATGGTGTCTCTTCATTTTCCTTAAGCCTTAACCATAATCCATTTCATTTCCTCATAGCACTCCCTTGCTAGGTGAATTGGTTAGAGCATGGATGGTTGTACAAGAGGTCCAAGGTTCAATCCTTGGTGCATGCACTAATTTTTTTATTTTATTTTATATTATTTCAAAAATTTCTTAAAAATTCTCCCATAATTATGCTAAAATTCCTAATTAAAATTCTTTTATATTTATATTAAATTCTACCTAATTAAAACTCATTTTTGGAGCCCATATAAGACCCATTAGTACTTAACTTCTCAATTTAAATAGGAAACCATGCTAAAACTCACCCATAATCATACTAATATTCCTAATTAAAATCCATTTATATTTATATTAAATTCTACCTAAAATCCCCTAATAATCATGGTACTAGAAAAGCCCATATAAGGCCCATTAGTACTTAGTTTCTCAATTTAAATGAGAAAAATCATAGATTTCTAGGCTAAGGTTCATACTAATATCTCTAGGTCCCTCGGAAAATTATCTAAACATGATCAATATTTTAAAGAAAATATTGAGAGAATTTTCTGGGTCGTTAGACCAAATAACTCTGATCAAACCACCTACCAACCAATTGATTTTGTTAGGTCCAGTACTGACCCAGATGAAAGCCCAATTAAGGACCAAGACCATGATCTGACTGAACCTTCACCTAACCAAACCAGAACTATTCGAGTCAGCTCAGCCCACCCTATTGATCAAATCATAGGTGATCCAGAACTAAGGGTTCAAACTAGGTCAGCTTTTAGAAACCTTAGCCAAATTGCTTTAATTTCCAAAATTGAACCAAAATCAGTAGAAGAATCTTTACTAGACCCTGATTGGATCATAGCTATGCAAGAGGAGTTAGCCCAATTTGAACGTAGTCAAGTCTAGGATTTAGTACCCTTACCTAAAGACAAAAAGTTCATTCAAACCAAATAGGTCTTTAGGAATAAACTTAACAAACAAGGTGAAATAATCAGGAATAAGGCTAGGTTAGTAGCTAAAGGATTTAGCCAAGTAGAAGGACTTGATTATGATGAAACCTATGCTCCTGTAGCTCGACTTGAGTCTATTAGGATGCTTTTAAGTTATGCAGCCCATAAAGGATTCAAATTGTATCAAATGGATGTTAAGTCAGCCTTCCTAAATGGCCTAATTAAGGAAGAGGTTTATGTAGGACAACCCCCTGGTTTTGAAAGCTTAGAATACCCTGACTATGTCTTTAAACTAAAAAAAGCCCTATATGGATTTAAGCAAGCCCCTAGGGCCTGGTATGAAAGACTGTCTAACCATTTAGTATCTAAAGGTTTTAACCAAGGTAAAATTGACCCAACACTATTTGTTAAAACATTAAAAACTGATATTTTTATAGCCCAAGTATATGTAGATGATAGAATATTTGGCTCAACTAACTCAAAATTTTTGCAAGATTTTATAACGGTAATGGAAAATGAATTTGAAATGAGTTTAGTAGGCCAATTAACTTTCTTTTTAGGGCTACAAATAAAACAGACCAGTGAGGGTACTTTTGTCTATCAACAAAAATACACTAAAGAACTACTTAAAAAATTTGGAATGGATAGTGCAAAAGAAATTAAAACACCTATGGCTACCAATCAAACTGTAGATAGTGACCCAAATGGCAAACCTGTTGACCTTAAATATTATAGAAGTGCTATAGGCAGCTTACTTTACCTGACTGCAAGTCGACCTGACATTCTCTTTGCAGTTAGTATGTGTGCTAGGTATCAAACATGTGCTAAAGAGTCACATCTAACCCTAGTTAAAAGAATATTTAGGTACCTTAAAGGGACAGAAAGTTTAGGAATTTGGTATCCTAGAACATCCCAATTTGAACTTATTGGATTTTCTGACTCAGATTATGTTGGCTGTAAATTAGATAGGAAAAGTACCAATGGTAGATGCCAACTTCTAGGGCCCTCACTAGTTAGTTGGTTCAGTAGAAAACAGCACTGCGTTGCCCTATCCACCACTGAAGCTGAGTACATAGCCATGGGTGAGTGTGTAGCCCAATTACTTTGGATGATGCATACATTAAAAGACTTTAACTTGGATTTTAAGAAAGTTAAAATCTTTATTGATAATCTAAGTTCAATTAATCTAACCAAAAATCCAGTCCACCACTCTAGGACCAAACATATAGAAATTAAACATCATTTTGTCAGAGATCATGTTAATAAAGGAGAAATTGAACTTAACCATGTTGAATCTAAGGCTAATCTAGCTGATATATTTACTAAACCACTCCCTGAATCTGAATTTAGTAACTTAAGAAGGTTAATAGGAATGTGTGTTATAGACTAGAACTGACCTGATCACACTTACTTCTTTTGAACAATCAGCTCGCATATTCTGTTTGGCCATTAGCTTAATTATTTTGATTCTTGGTTTAATTGGCTTAATTTTAGTATTTCAAAGTAGCATTTAAAAAAAAAATTGGTGGACTTAGCATAAGTTTGACCCCTAAAACTGCATGAACCTATAGATTTAGGTAGCCGCATCTCACAAAACACATTAAGGATAACTTGTTTGTGCTTGCAAAACATAGAACGGTTGTGAGATGCATAGGACTTTGCCTGGACTTCAGAATACTTAAATCTGTGCATCGCAGTAAGTCTGGGCGTAAAATACCCATATTACAGTGATCAAGTCAAGTAGTCGTGAGTTAAAATCTGAGCTAGACATTATTACTTGACTTGACTAACCCAGTGAACACTACTATCATCTAGATAGTTAGCTAGTAATTAAGGTTAGACACCTAAAAAGGGCTAAAATTCTTACTTGGTTCAAGGAGAGCATATGTTAAAATCTTTCTCTTTTTGTGCTCTTTCGAATATGATCTTGAAAGTTTTTTCTCAAATTAATCCTAAAAATATTCTAAATGATCTTTTGAAAAGAAAATTTTGGAGAAATCTTCTAAATTTACACCTAGTCATTTTCTTTATGCTCTCAGATTGTTTGTGTTAAATTAAAAACTTGACTTCCCCCTCTGAATCAGTTCAGAAACTTAGTATGCTTGTTAAGCATTTTTTCCCCAAATACTTAAAGTTTTTTTTGGCTGGCATATTACTTGAATGCTTCGTTTATTTCTGATGCTTGCGCACTTATTATTTCTTTGTTTTGATGAATGCCAAAGGGGGAGGGTTTAAGGGCTAAGTTAGAAGTTGAAGTTTTTAGAAATTAAAAACTTAAAGAAATTAAAAACTTCAGATCTTAGAGCATGTCATTTGCATATTCTTTTTGGACTCATTGCTTTATCTGGTATGTTCTAACTTTAACCCAGGTTGTCATTGCATCAAAAAGGGGAGATTGTTGGTGCAATTTGCACTAATAGTTAAACTTGGGTTTTGATGAATGACAAATAGGTTAAAGTTAGGCTTGCTTTTGGTTTTGACCTCTTTACTAAGTGTGCAGGGTTGAAAGACTTAGGACCTGACACCAGCTGAAGTCCAGGGTGGTTGAGTCCTGGCAGGAAGTCCAGTTGGGTTCGTGGGGCCTGACAATTGGCTGAAGCCCAAGTTGGTTGAAACTTGGCAAAAAGACCAGGGTGGTTGAGCCCAGGCAGGAAGACCTGGTGGGTTAAGAAGTTGAGTAGAGCTGCACGAGGTAAGTAAGGTAAGTCACTGGAGGAGCGAACCAGTGAGGACGGGTCCTATTTTAGGACTATAGGCGCGGTCCAACTTAGGCCCATTTTGGTGACCTCGGTTGAGTCCTGGTTAGATCCTTATCCAGGTTTGGACGGGGTCTAATTAACTCTAAATTCATTAACTCTATTTTACAGGATTTATTTGATATGTGAACTAATTAGATTTTATAGGTTAATTTTATAAATTTATTCCTCATCTAAAGCCTCGGTGGAGGATAAATTTTCATTTAAAATTATTCGTATTTCTTATTTTTTTTGGAGAATAAAATTATTCCTACTAATGATAAAATCTTATTGTTATTTTCTAATTATTCCTATTAATGCTTAAAATTCTCACGTGAAGCCTAGCTAGAAGGATAAAATATCTTTTTAAATTGTATTTTGAATTATTTTTTCGAAAAACAAAAAGCCTTGGTGAGGTAAGAGGATAAAACCTCTTGGTTAACTTTTCAGATTAAATTTTATTTAAATTATTTAAGTGAAGCAAAGATAGAAACATTATCTTGTTTGAATTATTCCTTCTTGCTGATGGATAAAATTTGAGCTGAGAAGATCATGCATCGAGGCACTATAAAAGGAAGCAAGCAAGCCCTCTAGGAGACAAAAAAAAAAAATTTCTGGTTCAAGCTTTGGCACTCTCTTGCTTCCACGCTCCTCTGCTGCGGTTTGTGCTTTGACTTGACGCTGTCCGACCGCTGCCGGAAGATCGCTCCCAACACCCAAGCTGCTTTAGATAAATCTAAGTGTTGGGTAACATAATTTTTGTTCTGTCTGCACTTAAATTATTAAAAGCGGAAGTGTAGGGTTGTTACACTTCCACCTAATCTTGTATTCGAATCACTCTACCGGGAGTTTGTCAATAGAGGTTTTTAGTGGATTGCCCACAGGAAAGGCTCAAGGAGCCTGGGTCTTCGAGTAGGAGTCGCCGAAGGCTCCGAACGAAGTAAAACTCCTCGTATAATTTTTTATTATTTTTCACTTTCGCTTTTCGTTTTAATTTTTCCGCTATGCACGTTTTTCAAAGCATCGTACAATTTTCTATCGACTCTGATTCTATAACGAAGATTTTAAAAGTCACGTGATTCACCCCCCCTCTCACGTGCATCGGTCCTACAGATAGCATCTTTGATGTCCACTCCATCCACCTCTAGCTCCTTTAATTCTTCAAAGTACTTTTTAAGCCGGTGACTATTGACTTTCCACAAAAAGTTTGCTAACCTCATCTTTAATTTCAACAACACCATAGGGAAAAATATTAGTTACAATAAATGGACCTTCCCACCTTGACCTTAACATACCCTTAATCAACTTGAGCCTTGATTTGTACAATAAGATCTTGTCACCAATTTGAAACTCTTTTCTCACTATGTGTTTGTCATGGAAGTTCTTGGTTTTTTCCTTGTAGATCCTTGAGTTCTCAAATGCCTCTAGTCTAATCTCCTCAAGTTCTTGAAGTTGAAGTTTCCTCTCTTCTCCCACCTTGGTAGCATCGAAATTACAAGCATTCACCGCCTAATATGCTTTGTGCTCTATCTCCACGGGTAGATGACAAGCTTTACCATAGACTAACCGGTAGGGAGACATGCCAATTGGTGTCTTGAATGCCGTTCTATAGGCCCAAAGTGCATCATCTAGCCTCTTGCTCCAATCTTTTCTATTCGGCCCAACGGTCTTTTCCAAAATTGCTTTGATTTCTCTATTTGAGATTTCGGCTTGGCCATTTGTTTGAGGATGATAGGAAGTAGAAACCTTATGTACAACCCCATATTTGCTAAGTAAGGCCTTCATGTGTTTGTTGCAAAAGTGAGATCCTTGGTCACTTATTATAGCCCTGGGAATTCCAAACCTGCAAAATATATATGACCTGACAAAACTAACAACAACAGAAGAGTCATCAGGGCTAGAGGGAATGACCTCCACCCATTTAGAAACATAGTCTACAGCAAGTAAAATATACAAATAACCACAGGATGCAGGAAAAGGTCCCATAAAATCAATTCCCCAAACATCAAAAATCTCACAAAATAACATAGTCTATAAGGGCATCTCATTTCTAGCTCCTATGTTCCCAATTCGCTGACATCTATCACAATTTTTATAAAACACATATGAATCATGAAATAAGGTGGGCCAGTACAAACCATATTCTAACACTTTCCTAGCTGTTCTTTGTGGTCCAAAGTGTCCCCCACATGCTGATGAATGGCAAAAGGTAAGAATTGAACAAATCTCATGGTCAGGTATGCATCTCCTAATTATTTGGTCATTACAAAATTTCCATAAATACGAGTCATCCCACACATAGAATTTTGCATCACTTTTGAGTTTATCTTTTTGAGCTTTAGAATAGTGTGTAGGAAAAACATGTGCTGCTAAAAAGTTAACAAGGTCTGCATACCAAGGTGACTCACCATGTACTGCAAGGAGATGCTCATCTCTAAAGTCATCATCAATTGTAGAAGTGGATCCATCTCCTTCAATTCTGCTCAGGTGATCTGCAACCAAGTTTTCTTTGCCACTTCTATCTCTGATTTCCAAATCAAATTCCTGGAGTAGAAGCATCCATCTGATTAGCCTAGGCTTAGCATCTGGTTTCTTCAATAGGTACTTTAAAGCTGCATGATCAGAAAATACAATGACATGTGAGCACAATAAATAAGATCTAAAATGGTCTAAAGCAAAAAATTGGCTTGGGCGGTATCTAGGGTCTTGGAGGCATAGCATATGACATGAGGTGCTCCATCCACCCTCTGTGCTAGAACAGCTCCCACTGCAAAGTTAGATGCATCACACATTAATTCAAATGGCAAATTCCAATCAGGTGATTTAATAATAGGAGCTGAGGTAAGAGCCTCCCCGAGTCTATGAAAAGCTTCTTTACACTTATCATCAAAACAAAAGTCAACATCTTTTTGCAAAAGTCTTGTCAAGGGCCGAGCAATATCGCTGAAATCTCTAATGAATCTGTGGTAGAAACCTGCATGTCCAAGAAAGGCACGAATATCCCGTACGCATACGGGGTAAGATAAAGAAGAAATAACACTGATTTTTGCAGGATCTACCTCTATATCTCTCCTAGAGACTATGTGACCTAATACAATTCCATGCTCCACCATAAAGTGATATTTTTCAAAATTAAGCACAAGGTTAGTCTCAATGCAACGGTGCAAAACCCTAGACAAGTTATCTAAACATGAATCAAATGAAGTGTCAAAAACTGAAAAGTCATCCATAAAAAATTCCATACAATGCTCTAACAACTCACCAAATATACTTACCATGCATCGCTGAAACGTTCCTGGAGCGTTGCAGAGTCCAAATGGCATGCGTCTGTAGGCAAATGTGCCAAAGGGACAAGTGAAGGTAGTCTTCTCCTGGTCCTCTGGGTCGATACAAATCTAGAAGTAGCCTGAATACCCATCCAAGAAGTAGTAATGGGACTTCCCTGCAAGTCTCTCAAGCATCTGATCAATAAATGGCAATGGGAAGTGGTCTTTCCTCGTGACTGTGTTTAGCTTCCTATAATCAATGCATACTCTCCATGAATTTTTGACTCTGGTGGGCACTAACTCATTACTTGCATTTTCCACCACTGTAACTCCAGATTTCTTGGGCACCACATGAATGAGACTAACTCACTGACTATCAGAAATGGGGTAAATGATATCTGCCTGTCGAAGTCGAGTCACCTCTTTCTTAACAACATCCAAAATGAGTGGATTAAGTCTCCTTTGTGGCTGCCTCACTGGTTTAACATTTTCTTCCAAGAATATCCTGTGCATGCAGATAGCTGGGCTAATACCTGGTATATCTGATAGAGTCCACCCAATAGCTTTCTTGTGCTGCCTCAGGACTTGCAATAATTTCTTTTCTTGCTCTGATTCCAAATGCTGAGCGATGATAACTGGAAAACTCTGCTCCTCTCCTAGAAAGACATACTTCAAATGATCTGGAAGTGGCTTAAGCTCAATCTGGGCTTGCTCACTAGGTATGCGTGATCCTTGGGGCTCAGTGCAATCCCCTACACTCACACACCTCTCTTCTGAGTCCTCTGAAATATCAATAGAAATAGGTGATCCTTGGGGCTCTGTGCAATCCCCTATACCTAGAAAATCCTCTACAGCTGGAAGTAAGTCTGAAATAGCCTCTGAATCAACCTCCTCTAAAGCGTGTACATCCTCAGCCTCCTCTGAACTACCAACTCCTCTAGAAAAATCAAGTGAAACTCCCCCAGCCAAAATATCTGCATCATACAACTCCTCTAAAATGTCAATGCTCATAATAGAGTGGTCTTCTCTAGGGTGCTTCATGGCATCAAATATGCTAAATTGGACTACTGTGTCTCCAATTTCCATCGAAAGTGTGTCAGCATATACATCTATCTTTGTTCTCGCAGTCTTCAAAAACGGTCTCCCTAGGATGAATGGAGATCTGTGTGCAAGGTAGTCTCCCTCTATGTCCAAAATGTAAAAATCTGCAGGAAATATCAGCTCCTTCACCTTCACCAACACATCTTCAATAATCCCGGCGGGTTGGTTCTGACTCTTGTCTGCCAACTGAATCACAATTCCAGTAGGCTGTAGAGGGCCTATGCCAAACATCTGGAAGACTGATCTGGGCATCACATTTATGGAGGCTCCTAAATCCAACATGGCATCATGGAACATGGTCCTCCCTATCTCACAAGATACAGTAAAAACTCCAGGGTCTTCACACTTCTGAGGAATGGCATGAATAAGTGCTGAAACATTTTTCCCCAAGCTGACCAACTCATTCTCCTACAACTTCTTCTTGTGAACACATAAGTCTTTCAAGAACTTTGTATATTTAGGAATCTGTTTTATCATGGTCAACAAGGGTACATTGATCTCCACTTTACTAAACAATTTCACTAGCTCATGGTATTCCTTAGCTTTCTCCTCCTCCACTTGCTTCTTAGCTTGGGTTTTGTGCTAGGGAAAGGGCAAAGGAACTCTCATTTCTTCCTCTTGAGCCGAAAGTTTAGGGGCTGAAATTGGGACTGATTTCTCCACTGAGGTAGCTGCTATAAACTCATCTTTGCTACTGATTTCTCCTCCATTTTCCACCAAATTCACAGGATTACTTGATGAAGGAGTTAGGCTTGAGCTAGGGGTGAAATCAACTGAATTTGGAGACTTTTTAGGGCTGTTTGGGGCTGGAAATGAAGGAAAGTTTGTAAATAATTTAATTTTCAATTATGAATTTAAATGCTAATTAATATTCCCATAATTTGTCTAGACTTTCTTGAAAGAAAGTGTCCAAAATTGTGAGCTTTTCATAAATGGAAAGTTTTTAAAAATAAAAGGTTTTCAAAATAATTGTAAGTTTCTGGTACAAAGAAAACTTACGTTTTTCCAAAATTGGAAAATTTCCAAAATGGGAAATTTCCAAAATTGGAAAGTTTCCAAAAATGGAAAGTTTTCACAATTATCATAAAATTTCAGAAACAGGGATATTTCAAAAGTTTGCGAAATTTCATGATGATTTCCAGACTTTGAAATTCCTAAATCGAAAATTTACCATAATTGGAAAGTTTCCATAATTGAAAATTTTTCTAAAATTTAGATCATGACAAAGTTTTCCGCAAAACAATTATATGATTATGTCGAACACTAACCGGCTCCGATACCACTGTTGGGACCGGGTGCATGTTGACATGGATGCGGGTTCGTAATTTTAAAATTAATTACGTGCAGCAGAAGGTTTAGCATAAATAATTTTTCAAATTATTTAACCACATATCTAAGCATGCAACTTTATCTTGTATAGACATGATCATATATTTAAAATTTTGTAGAAATGTAAACTAATTTACTTATTACCTCGCGTAACTCGAAGGAAGGGACGA
>JAGFNQ010003189.1:59084-106871 GCA_024364735.1 Boesenbergia rotunda | reverse complement strand
ACTACTTGAAAACAATCAAATGATATTTACAACAAAGTAAAACACAAGGAAAAAAGAAACTCCCCTTTAGGTTGGGTGGATAGCATCTTTGATGTCCACTCCATCCACCTCTAACTCCTTTAGTTCTCCAAAATACTTCTTGAGCCAGTGGCCATTTACTTTCCATGTAAAACCATTAGTCTCATCTTTAATTTCAAAAACACCATAGGAAAAAATATTAGTTACAATAAATGGACCTTCCCACCTTGACCTCAACTTACCCTTAATCAATTTGAGCCTTGACTTGTACAATAAGACCTTGTCACCAATTTGAAATTCTTTTCGCACTATATGTTTGTCATGGAAGTTCTTGGTTTTTTCCTTGTAGATCCTCGAGTTTTCAAATGCCTCTAGTCTAATCTCCTCAAGTTCTTAATGTTGAAGTTTCCTCTCTTCTCCCACCTTGGTAGCATCGAAATTACAAGCCTTCACCACCCAATATGCTTTGTGCTCTATCTCCACGGGTAGATGACAAGCTTTACCATAGACTAACCGGTAGGGAGACATGCCAATTGGTGTCTTGAATGCCGTTCTATAAGCCCAAAGTGCATCATCTAGCCTTTTGCTCCAATCTTTTCTATTGGGCCCAACGGTCTTTTCCAAAATTGCTTTAATTTCTCTATTTGAGATTTCGGCTTGGTCATTTGTTTGGGGATGATAGGAAGTAGAAACCTTGTGTACAACCCCATACTTACTAAGTAGGGCCTTCATGTGTTTGTTGCAAAAGTGAGATCCTTGGTCACTTATTATAGCCCTGGGAATTCCAAACCTGCAAAATATATGTGACCTAACAAAACTAACAACAACAGAAGAGTCATCAGTCCTGGAGGGAATGGCCTCCACCCATTTAGAAATATAGTCTACAGCAAGTAAAATGTACAAATAACCACAGGATGCAGGAAAAGGTCCCATAAAATCAATTCCCCAAACATAAAAAATCTCACAAAATAACATAGTCTGAAGGGGCATCTCATTTCTAGCTCCTATGTTTCCAGTTTGTTGACATCTATCACAATTTTTATAAAACACATATGAATTATGAAATAAGGTGGGCCAGTACAAACCACATTCTAGCACTTTTCTAGCTGTTCTTTGTGGTCCAAAGTGTCCCCCACATGCTGATGAATGACAAAAGGTAAGAACTGAACAAATCTCATGGTCAGGTATGCATCTCCTAATTATTTGGCCATTATAAAATTTCCATAAATACGGGTCATCCCACACATAGAATTTTGCATCACTTTTGAGTTTATCTTTTTGAGCTTTAGAAAAGTGTGTAGGAAAACATGTGCTGCTAAAAAGTTAACAAGGTCTGCATACCAAGGAGACTCACCATGTACTGTAAGAAGGTGCTCATCTCTGAAATCATCATCAATGGTGGTAGGAGATCCATCTCCTTCAATCATGCTCAGGTGATCTGCAACCAAGTTTTCTTTGCCACTCCTATCTCTAATCTCCAAATCAAACTCCTGGAGTAGAAGCATCCATCTTATTAGCCTAGGCTTAGCATCTGGCTTCTTCAACAAGTACTTTAAAGCTGCATGATCAGAAAAAACAATGACATGTGAGCACAATAAATAAGATCTAAAACAGTCTAAAGCAAAAACTATGGCAAGAAGCTCCTTCTCAGTGGTGGTGTAATTTGCTTGGGCGACATCTAGGGTCTTGGAGGCGTAGCATATGACATGAGGTGCTCCATCCACCCTCTGTGCTAGAACGGCACCCACTGCAAAGTTAGATGCATCACACGTTAATTCAAACGATAAATTCCAGTCAGGTGATTTAATAAAAGGAGCTGAGGTAAGAGCCTCCCTGAGTCTGTGAAAAGCTTCTTTACACTTATCATCAAAACAAAAGTCAATATCTTTTTGCAAAAGTCTTGTCAAGGGCCGAGCAATATCGCTGAATCTCTAATGAATCTGCGGTAGAAACCTGCATGTCCAAGAAAAGCACGAACATCCCGTACGCATACGTGGTAAGATAATGAAGAAATAACACTGATTTTCGCAAGATCTACCTCTATACCTCTCTTAGAGACTATGTGTCCTAATACAATACCGTGCTCTACCATAAAGTGACATTTTTCAAAATTAAGCACAAGGTTAGTCTCAATGTAACGGTGTAAAACCCTGGACAAGTTATCTAAACATGAATCAAAAGACGTGCCAAAAATTGAAAAATCATCTGTAAAGATCTCCATACAATGCTCCAACAACTCACCAAATATACTTACCATGCATCGCTGAAATGTTCCTGGAGTGTTACAAAGTCCAAATGGCATGCGTCTGTAGGCGAATGTGCCAAAGGGACAAGTGAAGGTAGTCTTCTGGGTCGATACAAATCTGGAAGTAGCTTGAATACCCATCCAAAAAGTAGTAATGGGACTTCCCTACCAGTCTCTCAAGCATCTGATCAATAAAAGGTAAAGGGAAGTGGTCTTTCCTCGTGACTGTGTTTAGCTTCCTATAATCAATGCATACTCTCCATGAATTTTTGACTCTGGTGGGAACTAACTCATTACTTGCATTTTCCACCACAGTAACTCCAGATTTCTTGGGCACCACATGTATGAGACTAACCCACTGACTATCAGAAATGAGGTAAATGATACCTGCCTATAGAAGTCGAGTCACCTCTTTCTTAAGAACATCCAAAATGAGTGGATTAAGTCTTCTTTGTGGCTGCCTCACTGGTTTAACATTTTCTTCCAAGAATATCCTGTGCATGCAGATAGCTGGGCTAATACCTGGTATATCTGATAGAGTCCACCCAATAGCTTTCTTGTGCTGCCTCAGGACTTGCAATAATTTCTCTTCTTGCTCTGATTCCAAATGCTGAGCAATGATAACTGGAAAACTCTGCTCCTCTCCTAGAAAGACATACTTAAAATGATCTGGAAGTGGCTTAAGCTTAATTTGGGCCTGCTCACTAGGTATGGGTGATCCTTGGGGCTCAGTGCAATCCCCTACACTCACACACCTCTCTTCTGAGTCCTCTAAAATATCAATAGAAATAGGTGATCCTTGGGGCTCTATGCAATCCCCTACACCTAGAAAATCCTCTCCAACTGGAAGTAAGTCTGAAATAGCCTCTGAATCAACCTCCTCTAAAACGTGTACATCCTCAGCCAATATATCTACATCATCCAACTCCTCTAGAATACCAATGCTCATAATGGAGTGGTCATCTCTCGGGTGCTTCATAGCATCAGATATGCTAAACTGAACAACTGTGTCCCCAATCTCCATGGACAATGAGCCAGCATATACATCTATCTTTATTCTCGCAGTCCTTAAAAACGGCCTCCCTAGGATGAGTGGAGAACTGTGTGTAAGATAATCTCCCTCCATATCCAAAATGTAAAAATCTGCAGGAAATATCAGCTCCTTTACCTTTATCAAGACATCTTCAATTATACCGGCTGGGTGTGTCTAGCTCCGGTCTGCTAACTGAATCACCACACCAGTAGGCTATAAAGGGCCTATACCAAGAATCTGGAAGACTGATCTGGGCATCACATTTATGGAGGCTCCTATGTAACGACCCGGAAAATTCTCTCAATATTTTTTTTAAAATATTGATCATGCCTAGATAGATTTTCGAGGAACATAGGGATACTAGTATAAACCCTAACATAATGATCCATGAATTTCGATATAGAATAAGAAGATAAGTGCTAATGGGTCTTACATGGGCTTTTCTAGTACCATGGTTATTAGTGGATTTTAGGTAGAATTTAATATAAATAGAAATGGGTTTAAATTAGGAATATTAGCACGGCTATAGGTAGGCCTTAGGGGGTATGGCCGAAAATAGAGGGGAAAAAAAAGAAAGTAAAATAAAATAAAAATAAAGTGCATGCACCAAGGATTAAACCTTGGACCTAGTGTAACACCATGCATATACTAACCAATTCACCTAGCAAGGGAGTGCTAATAGAGAATGAAGCGGATTTTAGTTAAGGCTTAGGGAAGTGAAGAGTCATCAAGAGAAGAGGCACCATGACCCTTCACTTGCCCCCATTCATGTGGTATAAAAGAGGGGATGAGAGAAGAGGAGACATAAGAGTTACTCTTTTCTTTCCTTCTTCCACCAAAGCCATTCCTCTCCCTCTTCTTCCTTCTCCTAGCCGAAACCCACCAAGGCTCATTCCCCTTGGAAAAGCTTCACAAGGGGACTTCCTCTTGAAGAGCCAAGGCTTCCTACAAGGCTACAAGGGCTAAGGGTGATCAAGGGACAACAAGGTCTTCATCATCTTCTCTATTTAAGGTCTAAAAACCAAGTCAACAAGAGTAAGACTCCCTCACCTGTGGTATAATAGTTTTCTTTTGATGTTTATCATGATTTAAGTCTTTGTTTCAAGATCTAAGTTGAGAAATCCATAAAGGTGGGCTTCTAGGGTTTCGGCCACCACCATGACTCCATGGCTAGGATTAGTGCTAACTCCCTAATGATGTTTCTTATGGTTTCTCATGATGCAAGGGATGTTAAGCATGATTTATGTGGATTTTTACATGTCTTATGGTCCTTGTAAGTTTCGGCCAAGATGGGTTAAAGGGCAAGAAGTTAGGGTTAACTCCAAGCAAGGGTTCCAATGGATTCCTATGGGATTATATGTAAGATATGAGATGTAAATTAGGAATTTTTATGAATTTTTCATGTGTTGGTGACCCATTAGGGTTTCGGCCAAAGACAAATGGGAGGACTAGGATTTAGGGTTAGCCCTAATTATGGGGTCCAAGGGCTCACTATGACATTGTATGTAACGTATGGGTTTCCTTTTTACCTATGGGACCTTTTCATGTTGCTTGAATGATGAGACCCTCTCCAAAGGAACTTTCGGCCAAGTCCATGAACTAGGGTCTGGGTTGGGTTAAGGTTTCAAGAATACTCGTTTATAGCTTACTATGATCTACGTATGTGCTAAGTATGTTGTAAGAATTTTTATGCTACCTAAAACCCTAACCTTATGTGTTATATGCCATGACTTCGTATGTTTAGGTTATGTGCTATGTTTATTCATGAATATTTTTAACCATATACCATGAACACATGTATTTGATGTAGGCTTCCTAGTATATAGAATAATGCATGTATGTTGTTAAATGCCTATAAGGGATATACATTGTGAAGGTCTATGCATGCTTTATGATGAATGCAATGAACCTAAGTAATGTAGAATGCCATGAATCTAAGTAGTATGTACCCTGTTCATACGAATCATACCCATGCATGCTCTATGATGGATACTATGATTATGTATGTATGTCATGTTTTTATGAATGAAGAAGATGAATGAAGATAATATTATGCCTTAAGTATGAATGATAAGTATGAATGATAAGTATGGATGATGAAGGCATAATGATGTTATGAATTAAATATGAATGATGAAATACCAAGTATGCCTTATGTCATTCTAAGGGATGGGCACCTTAAGAACGCCTCGGTTCTGGACTACCGTAGCTGTCCACGGTTCTGGAACTACCGTAGCTGTTCCTATTCTTATGTCATGTTTCATGAAACAAGATTATGTTATGCTATGTATGTTCTATGAATGATGAAGCATGTGAAGTATTTTATTTTTAAGAATGGGCTTGTACCAGACCGAAGTAAGGGTCCAAGGGATGGGCACCTTAAGAACGCCTCGGTTCTGGACTACCGTAGCTGTTCCTACCCTAGTAGGTCGAGACTAGCTACCTCGTATTTACTTAGGGATGCGCGCTTATGATGTATGTATGTGGTACAAGCCGGGGACCCCCATGATGTTATGATTATGTTTAAGTAATTAAAAGTATGATTTTAAATTAAGCATCCTTATGCATATGCATTTGACTCATGCATTCATTCATGTTATGCATTATATCATGATAAGTATGTTTATGTTTATGTTCATGTTAAGAATGATGCCATGATAAGTATGTTTATGTTTGTGTTCATGTTAAGAATGATGCCATGATAAGTATGTTTATGTTCATGTTAAGAATGATGCCATGATAAGTATGTTTGTGTTTATGTTCATGTTAAGAATGATGTCATGATAAGTATGTTTAGGTTTATGCTCATGTTAAGAATGATGCCATGATAAGTATGTTTATGTTTATATTCATGTTAAGAATGATGCCATGATAACTATGTTTATATTTATGTTCATATTAGGAATGATGTCATGATAAGTATGTTTATGTTTATGTTCATGTCAAGAATTATGTCATGTTAAGTATGGTTTAAGCATTATGTTTATGGTTATGTGACATATGGATCTTTGTGAGTAGGAAAGTCTTACTAAGCCTATGCGCTTATAGTCTTATTTTTCTTATACCGCAGATCAAGCAAGAGGTTACTAAGAGAAGCAGCAGAAGGGGCAAGGGCATGTGTGTGGCAGTGACATGGCAAAGGATTCTTCTAGTTACACTTATCGCATGTCTTGTGTTTGAAATGCCCCCTTTGGTTCTATGCTATACTTATGATAGTTATGCCTAAGAAATAACTTATTACCTATGATGCTTATGGATAAGTTACTTGCTACTTATGGTGCTTATGAATAATGTCTTGTGTTTGAAATGTCTCCTTTGGTTCTATGCTATACTCATGATAGTTATGCCTAAGAAATAACTTATTACCTATGACGCTTATGGATAAGTTACTTGCTACTTATGGTGCTTATGAATAAGTTATGGAATGTTTATATGTATGCCAGTAATATGTCAAGTTACAATGTCACCATGTGTTGGATCGAGAAATGCGAGAGAGGGGGGGTGAATGTCGCAATTCGTTCGGATTTCGTAAAGAGCAATTGCGTAGCGGAATAATCAAAATCAGACAATGCGAACACCAAGATTTTTACTTGGTTCGGAGCCTGGGTCGACTCCTACTCCAAGGCCCACGGTCGTTGACCGTTTACTATGGTCAATACTATAATCGCGCAAAACAATTTTACAAAAATTGATTACAGTAAATTGCAGTAAGGAAAAAGATAGCTTTTCTTTGTTACCGACGTCCGGTGTACATCGAAGTTCCAGAGCAGTTGGACGTCGCCGGTGCTTGTATCTCGAGTCTGGAGGGTTCTGGAGCAGAGCGCGGGAGCAGAAGAGCGTGATTGCGTTCAATGGAATTGATTGTTCAAGAATAGGGTCGAGGCCCTCTTTATATAGGGCAGGGGGCGCCCGACATGCTCGGGGCGCCCCCCACGTGGCTCTTGATCCGGCGAGCCCTCTGGTCAAGGCTGATCTCTTCATCTTCGGGATCAGCTTTGACCGGGGCGCTCGACGCGCGCGGGGCGCCCGGTTGACCGGTCAAAGCGTCATCTTCAGGGCTTCGCGAGAGTGAGCTGCAGCAGCCTTCAGTGGCGTGGCACAGTGGGCGCCCGAGACACGTGGGGCGCCCGACACACGCGGGGCGCCCCCAATTGCGCTGCTGTCGGGGCGTTTACCTCTCTGCTGACTTTGGGTTGACTCTGGGGCGCCCGACACATCCGGGGCGCCCTACTCAGCTACGGCCTCACTCCTTTGAGGCTCTCTGAGCTGCAGAAACACAGTCCTTCGGTCCTGCATCCAGGGTTAGTCCAAAACAGCAAATAATAAGTTAGTTAAAACAGCCTTAGCTGTCTTGGTTCTGACTTTGGATCTCCAAAATGGAGCCCTAGGTCGAACCGACGCCTAATGTTCCCTCGAGGGGAACGCGCCCTCACCTACTCCTCTCGGGAGAGTTTTACCTGGTGCCAACTGGATCCTCCAGTTGGACTTTTGCCCAGCAGTCCTTCGCCAGGTCTTGAGGTACCAAGCTGCCCTTCGCTTGGTGCCTAGCAGCCCTTTGCTAGGTCTTTTCTTCTGGCAGTCCTTCGCCAGTGCCTAGCATTCCTTCGCTAGGGCTTTTCCATTCTGGCAGTCCTTCGCCAGTGCCTAGCATTCCTTCGCTAGGGCTTTTCCTGTCTGGCAGTCCTTCGCCAGTGCCTAGCATTCCTTCGCTAGGGCTTTCTTTCCTGGTATTCCTTTACCAGTGCCTAGCAGTCCTTCGCTAGGGCTTTTTCTGCACACTCAGTGAACAACGTTAGATCACAAATAAACTTAACTTTGAATCCTTTGCCAATATCAAAACCAGGTTCGATATGGTGCTTCCTGCACCAACAATCTCCCCCTTTTTGATTATGGCAACACAATTCAAAGTTAAGTAAAAAACTTTATAACTGTTAAGAACATAATGTAAAAATGAAGTATAGCAATTTTACACAATTCAATGTTAAGTAAAAACTTTATAACATTTACTAACACAAGGTAACCTTTATCTCTCATAAAAAACCTTTACTCCCCCTAAAACCCTGAGTACTTGTGTTATAATACTTAACTTTGACCTTTCCTCCCCCTTTGACATATATCAAAAATAAACATGGGTGAACAAGGTATCTAATAGGGAGGTTTGAGTTTTACCAAAAGAAATTTAAGTAAAGGAGTTCAAAAGCATAGTTTTCAAAAGAAGCTTTAAGTAATGAATTTCATAATTTTCAAGGTAATGGATGTTTTGAGGCTCCCCCTTAATGTGATAACTCTTCTACTTATATTTTAGAAAAAGCTTGCAAAAACTTGTAACATAGTTTTCAAGAAAAACTTAACCGATATTTTAGAAAAAGCTTGCAAAAACTTCTAACATAGTTTTCAAGAAACACTTAACCGATATTTTAGAAAAAGCTTGCAAAAACTTGTAACATAGTTTTCAAGAAAAACTTAACCGTAACTTACTTAGCCAACATTTTGAAAACAAGTTTTCTTTAAAAAGTTTCAACTTTTGCACTCATAGAGAATTTTCCTTAGAACATATATCAATAAGGAATTTTTTTAAAAAAATTATATATGTTTTAAAAAATTTTAAAATTTGTGTATCAGAGCCTATGAGTTTTGAAAACATAAAAATACTTAGCATAATTTTTGAAAGCATAGCAAAAGCTTAACATGCACCAAAACTCCACTTTGAAAGGCATTTTTTTTTAAAAAAATTATTTTTGTAGGCAAGTCTTGTAGAAAATTCACTTAGAACATTATTGCCTTGAAAATATTAGTACTTTTGAAACATTATATTTTGAAAAGTAGAAGTATTTTTGAAAGATATTGTGCATTTTTGAAGATATAAGAAGATTATGCATTAAAAACTATAAGTGCTTTTATAATATTAGAGAAAATTATCCTTTGAAAGCACTTACAAAAGTATTGTTTTTAACGCATAACATTTTACTTGCTTTGGTTACTTTTCCAGTCTGACACAATCCTAGGAAACCTTGTTAACTACAAGGATAGTTTCCTAAGTGTCCTAGAAATTCTCCAACTCAAGTAAATACTATTTCCAAAAGAATTTTGAAAAAAATAATAGTATTTTAAAAAAATTATTTAAGTTTTCAAAAGGATTTTAAACGTGCAGTGCATGAAAACATATAATTCAATAATTCTTTTAATTTAATCTCCCCCTAAACTTGACCCAGTCCTAGGAAGCTTGTTGACTACAGGCGATCTTCCTCTGAGTCTTAAGGTTTGATTTAAATTAAAAAATAATTAATAAACACATTTCAGAAATTCTTCTCTTGACTCAAACTCCCCCTAAATTTGACACATCCTAGGAATCCTTATCGATCATGAAGTGGACCTTCCTCTGTGTCTTTAGGGTTTATTAAAATCAAAAGAATAGTTTTGAATATCAGCACGGTAATAAAATTTTAGGAAATTCAATTTGAATTGAAGATAATTTTCAAACATAAGCCTCTTTTTCGAAAAACATTTTAAAATGATTTTTGTAAAGCATAATTTTGAAAGAAAATTAAAAAGAATAAACCATTCTCCCTTACTATTTAACTCAATCTAATGTCCTAGGGGACTTCAGTGTTATCTATGTTTGACTATGTTGACTAGGGTTGACTGTTTTGACCAAGTTTGATCAATCAATGACTAACACAAAACAAGCCCTAGATTATATTTAAAACAAGTCTATTGAGATTTTTAACATGAAATTTTATATTAAAAAAAAATGTTAGAAATGAAAATATAGGGTACAGCAGACTGAATTAAAAAAAATAGAGATGATTTTGAATAACTTTTGAAAATATTTTTTTTTTGAAAGGATATTGATTTGTGCTTTTAGGTCCTAGATATCTCACCCAGTTCTACGTGGTCAAACATGTTAACCTTATGGGTTGTGTGAGACAAATATTTTAATTTTGAAAATAAATGATTAAATTGAATTTTGAGAATAATTAATTTGAATTTGAGGATAATTAAGTTTAGAATAATTCAGTTGAATTTTATTTAATTGAATTAATTTGAATTTGATTGAATTGAATTAATTTGAGTTTGAATTAATTTGAGTTTGAATTCGATTTAGTTGGTTGGGTTGGACTCAACTTTTAGGTCCTAAGCATCTCACCCATTTCTAAGTGGCAAAACAGGATATCCTTAACTGTTTTGTGAGATGCATATTTTAATAGAAAAATTTATTTTGAAAAGGCCATGATTAATTTTGAAAAGTTAAATTAATTTTTTAAACCCAATTTAAATTTATTTTGAAAAGAGGTATTTGAATCTAAAATTAACTGAAAATTTGTGTTAGATTCGAATTTAACAAAAAATAATTTGAATTTGAATTTCAAAAATTGGCTTCCAGGTCTTGGCGAGGCACTAGGCCTTCTTTGGCCGTAGCCTTATGGGATCATCCACCCTTTCCTTGACAAAGCCTTTTAATGAAATTTCATTTTCAAAATTATTCTTTGAAAAATTTCTGGTCTAACTAGTTTGGGTCTTGGATCGGTAGCTTCGGCTAGTTCCACCAAATTGGCTTCCCTAACGTACTATCATCTCACCTCCACCCAATACTATGTTGTTCAATTTTCAATTAACTGATTTAGTCCCAATCCTAATTCTAAGAAAAAAAACACATAATTAAAACAAACAATTGTCTAAGTAAGGTCACAATTGGAGTAATACTCCGGATTTTCGAAATCAGCAAGATTATGAATTAAATTTTCTAACTTATTGACCTTATGTTTTAGGGTTTCATTTTCTTGTTTCAATTTTTTGAAATTTGTTTTAATTAAGTTACATGAATCAATCACATTATTCAAGGTAAATAACGGATTTTCAAATACTGTAAATTTACCTTCGTTGATTGTTTGTCCGGCATTCTTGGTAGCTCTTTTATCTGTGCATTCACTTTTGCAATGCCCGAACTCCTGGCACTTGAAGCATTGAATGCGACTTTTGTGCTTTCGTGCTTTTGGAACTGATTCCTTTGTCGCCGATGGTGTAGACCGAGTCTTACGAGTAGGGCACTGATTTTGGTAGTGCCCTCTCTCCCTGCATGTGTAACAAATTACATGATTAAAATTTGAATTTACACTTTTACCTTTTGGTTCTTTATTGGGAATCTCCCCTTGATCATTGCCGCCTCGGATCTAGGCTCATCTTCTGATTCTGTGTCTGAGTCGGACTCGGGTACTGGTTGAAGTTCCTTCTGTGGTGGTTCTTTAGGAGTTTTCCCTGCAATAAAATTTACACCTTCCTCGACCATTATAGTATCTGTTTGATTATTTAATTCTAAATTTGAAAAGAATTCGAAATCGGTTACCGTCTCAGTCAATTCGTCGTCTAATTCTGGTTCGATTTTGGATTCGGGTTCAGACTCTGACTCGGCTGATTGTGCTTGGACTGAAAGGGCAAGATAATTTACTTCTTCTTCATCTAAGATTTCTTGATGAAGGTTAACCAATTTTTCCCATATTTCTCTAGCACAACTGCATGGACCTACTAGCTCGAGTTGCTCCTTGGTTAGGCCACATTGTAGGATTGAAGTTGCCCTTGCATCCGTCTCGATCTTCCTCAGGGTTGATTCATCCAGTTGGTCCCACGTAAATGATAGTCCCTCTTCTGTAGGGAGGTAGAACCCTGTTTGAACGATCATCCATATGTCCATATGGGCCTTCAGATGGAACTCCATTTGACTTCTCCAATGATTGAAGTTCTCGCCGGAGAATAGCGGTGGACGGACACTGTTCCACTCTTGGTTGGCCATTTAGTTTAACCTCGTATAGAAAAGAATTAACAGAATGTACCAAGACTTGGTCTTGGATTAGTAGTGCGGAAAAAAAATAACCAAACAAAATTGCACGAATTTCGAGGCGAAATAATAATAAAATAATAAAGAGAATTTATGATAAATTTCTGAAAATGTTGATTTTGTCAATTCTGGTTAATGATAAAAAAGTAGGAATTTAATGTTTAGAAAAAAAATTTTCTCAAACTAAAGTAGCACGAATTTCGAGAAAAATATTAAAATAATAATAAAAAAATTTATGACAAAATTTTAAAAATTATTTGTTTTATCAATTCAGACTTATGGTGAAAATATAAAAATTCAAAATTGAAAAAGGCGTAAGGATTTTTTAAATTCACCTACAGATATTATTTATATAAAATAAAAAGTGAACGAGATTGAGTTGCGTTGATTAACAAAAAGAAATAAAAAAATTCGTAAATCCGAAAAAACTTTCAAATTGGTGGTTGCACCAAGTTTGAACTACCCCGCTCTGATACCACTTGTTGGATCGAGAAATGCGAGAGAGGGGGGGGGGTGAATGTCGCAATTCGTTCGGATTTCGTAAAGAGCAATTGCGTAGCGGAATAATCAAAATCAGACAATGCGAACACCAAGATTTTTACTTGGTTCGGAGCCTGGGTCGACTCCTACTCCAAGGCCCACGGTCGTTGACCGTTTACTATGGGCAATACTATAATCACGCAAAACAATTTTACAAAGATTGATTACAGTAAATTGCAGTAAGGAAAAAGACAGCTTTTCTTTGTTACCGACGTCCGGTGTACATCGAAGTTCCAGAGCAGTTGGACGTCGCCGGCGCTTGTATCTCGAGTCTGGAGGGTTCTGGAGCAGAGCGCGGGAGCAGAAGAGCGTGATTGCGTTCAATGGAATTGATTGTTCAAGAATAGGGTCGAGGCCCTCTTTATATAGGGCAGGGGGCGCCCGACATGCTCGGGGCGCCCCCCACGTGGCTCTTGATCCGGCGAGCCCTCTGGTCAAGGCTGATCTCTTCATCTTCGGGATCAGCTTTGACCGGGGCGCTCGACGCGCGCGGGGCGCCCGGTTGACCGGTCAAAGCGTCATCTTCAGGGCTTCGCGAGAGTGAGCTGCAGTAGCCTTCAGTGGCGTGGCACAGTGGGCGCCCGAGACACGCGGGGCGCCCGACATGCGGGGCGCCCGACACACGCGGGGCGCCCCCAATTGCGCTGCTGTCGGGGCGTTTACCTCTCTGCTGACTTTGGGTTGACTCTGGGGCGCCCGACACATCCGGGGCGCCCTACTCAGCTACGGCCTCACTCCTTTGAGGCTCTCTGAGCTGCAGAAACACAGTCCTTCGGTCCTGCATCCAGGGTTAGTCCAAAACAGCAAATAATAAGTTAGTTAAAACAGCCTTAGCTGTCTTGGTTCTGACTTTGGATCTCCAAAATGGAGCCCTAGGTCGAACCGACGCCTAATGTTCCCTCGAGGGGAACGCGTCCTCACCTACTCCTCTCGGGAGAGTTTTACCTGGTGCCAACCGGATCCTCCAGTTGGACTTTTGCCCAGCAGTCCTTCGCCAGGTCTTGAGGTACCAAGCTGCCCTTCGCTTGGTGCCTAGCAGCCCTTTGCTAGGTCTTTTCTTCTGGCAGTCCTTCGCCAGTGCCTAGCATTCCTTCGCTAGGGCTTTTCCATTCTGGCAGTCCTTCGCCAGTGCCTAGCATTCCTTCGCTAGGGCTTTTCCTGTCTGGCAGTCCTTCGCCAGTGCCTAGCATTCCTTCGCTAGGGCTTTCTTTCCTGGCATTCCTTTACCAGTGCCTAGCAGTCCTTCGCTAGGGCTTTTTCTGCACACTCAGTGAACAACGTTAGATCACAAATAAACTTAACTTTGAATCCTTTGCCAATATCAAAACCAGGTTCGATATGGTGCTTCCTGCACCAACACCATGTTCATGAATGATAACGTAGGCATATATGTATGATTCATGTAGTAAGTTTAAAGAAAAAAAATTTATTCCGCTGCATTAAGATGTTCATATGCCTATGTATGTTAGCGTAACGCCGCCTCTCGCCACACCATAAGGTGTGGGAAAAAGGCGAGTATTACAGGTTGGTATCAGAGCCGTTTGCCATCTCACTACACACACATCAAGCCTTCTTCCTACAGCTTCCAAGTAAGTACCTCTATGCATACCTTATGTTCTTTTATGATTCTAGAATATGCAAGTATGAATGATACCTTATGATATGTAAATATGATATGTAAATATGAATGATACCTTGTTTTATTTTATGATATCGAATACTTTAGAGTTTGATATGCAGGTAGGAATAATAATAACTTATATTAGTCTTATTTGTCTTTTATATGTGAGTGATAGTGAGCGAGAGTGATATGTGGAGATTTAATTTAAGTAGTTGTAGTCATGTGGAATAAATATAGTAAATGATTGAGTGGTGGTGAAACGGAGTAAATTGGAAAAGAAGAGCAAGTAGATGTAAGAGGAGGAATGTGTAAGTAATGAGGAGATTATCTGTATAAGTGTCATGACTTTCTGGAATTAAGAAGAGTTGTGAACCAAAGCAAGTTTCTACTGTTGATGAAAGACGTATATTAATGTTTAGCGATGAGCCTAGAGTAAAGAGAGGATAGTGCTTTATTAATGGAGACTTATTAGCTATAGTATTAAGGGAGTAGAGTATTTAGTGTAGGTATTCTAAGAGATTATAGTAGTTATGAAATGAAGACTTAGTGATGTATATCTATTAGGAACATATTAAGGTGTTAAGTTATTTGACTTTTTAAACAGATATATATAGTAGTAGCAATAGAGTAATATTCTTGATATAAGAAAGAGAGAGGGTAAGAAATAGATATGCAAAAGAAAGAGTGATAGAGATCAGCGAATAGGACTTTAGCTATAACTCTGTATGAAGGAACTAGATGTTAATGTTATTAAAGGCAAGAAGGTAGTAAGAACTCTAGGTCAAGCAAACTTACTAGGTGAAACAATATAATAAAGTATAGATTTTGGAAAAAGATTGATATATGAATATTTTATAAATTCTTGTTAGAAAATAAATAATGAGAGAGAGATTTGTAAAGAATAGTATTAACTTTATGAAATTTGGTAAAGAATATATTAGATACTCGTTGCTTAAAAATAAGGTTATAGAGAAGTAAGATACGGAGATCATAAGAATGTGATTTTTGTGATTAGAGTGGAGGAAGCAGGATTGGTAAATGAGAAAAGGTATTTGGATATGTGAAAGAAGACTATGGAAGGATAGAATAAGCGAAAGTAGAGATGACCATGTAATAGAAAATTTTTGAAATGTGGAGAATGTGGTACATGTATATTATGCGAGAAGTAATAAGAATATTTCCAGAGTTAGGAAATGGTAGATCCAACAAAGATTGAAGCTGTGAATAACTGGAGCCGGCCAAAGAACGCCAGCGAAATCAGAAGCTTCCTTGTGCTAGCAGGCTATTACCGAAAATTTGTGGAGGACTTCTCGAGAATTGCAGCCCCTCTAACGGCTCTCACCCGGAAGGATAAGAAGTATGAATGGACGGAAAACTGCGAAAGGAGTTTCTTGGAACTAAAAAGGAGACTTACAAGTGCCCCAAATCCTTACCCTTCCGGAGTGCAACCAGAGCTTCGACATGTATAGCGATGCCTCCAGACTGGGACTTGGAGTTGTACTTATACAGAGTGGTAAGGTCATTGCCTACGTTTCTAGATAACTCAAAGAACATGAACAGAATTACCCCACTCACGATCTGGAACTGGCCGCTGTGGTCTTCGCTCTTAAGATATGGAGACATTATCTGTATGGAGCACAGTGTAGGATTTATACAAACCACTAGAGTCTGCGATATTTCTTCACTCAGAAAGACCTGAATATGAGACAACACCGATGGCTTGAGTTGGTGAAGGACTACGACTGCGAGATCTTCTACCATCCAGGGAAGGCAAACAAAGTGGTCGATGCACTCAGCCGGAAGTCAAGTGCCACCTTGATGTCCATATCTATGTTACCCCTGTTGGGACCGGGTGCATGTTGACATGGATGTGGGTTCGTAATTTTAAAATTAATTACGTGCAGCGGAAGGTTTAGCATAAATAATTTCTCAAATTATTTAACCACACATCTAAGCATGCAACCTCATGTTGTGTAGACATGATCATATATTTAAAATTTTGCAGAAACGTAAACTAATTTACTTGTTACCTCGCGTAACTCGAAGAAATGGACGAGATCCAACCGTAAGCGTCCCTCGGAAGCTCCGCCTCTATTCGCGTCCACGCCGAGTATCTTCGGGATGACTTCGCAAAGCCACGAGTTTCGTGTTCTCGAGAACTACTAGATTCTCTGAGAACGCGACAAGAAACCAAGAGAAAAGTAATCATATCGGAAAAACTCACCACCAAGGTTGGCCGGAATCACAATTCCGGCGAGGAGGAGGAAGATGACTTGCGCCGAATCCCAAGGTGATGATGGTCGGAGAGGAAGATCGTCACAACGGAAGAACTTCGTCGCCTTGGTGCTTCTCCTTGTGCTCACGGCAAGAAGAAGGGAGAAGAAGGGAGAGGCCGACCAAGAGAAAGAAGGGAGGAGAGGGAGAGAGCCCAAGAAAGAATACTTGGATTATTTCGAATGATATCCAAGCCTTGCCTTGGGTCCTTTATATAGTGGCCTCTCAACCGCCAAGTCTCTTTTTTCTTATGGAATAAATTTTCATAAGAAATTTATCATATAAATTTTCTATGATTTATTCCATCATGCCAAGTCTTGATTTTATATCATGGTTAAAATCATATTTTAATTCATGATAAAAATCAACCAAGTCTCTTTTTTTTTATGGAATAAATTTTTATAAGAAATTTATCATATAAATTTCTTTATCATGGTAAATCAATCCATGATTGATTTTATAAAATAAAATAAACCAATCCATGGTTCATTTTAATTTCCATGAAAAATAAATTTTATATAAATTTCTTTATCATAGTAAATCAATCCATGATTGATTTTATAAAATAAAATAAACCAATCCATGGTTCATTTTAATTTACATGAAAAATAAATTTTATATAAATGTCTTTATCATCCATAATTTTATAAAACAAACCACACTTGATTTATTTTATAAATTGAACCAAACAATTTGGTTCCCTCCCTTTGTTGTGGCCGGCCAAGCAAAGAGGGTGGGGACCCTCTTTGGCCGGCCTATCCAAGCCACGCCCCAATGAATTAAACTCATTTAATTCATCTATTAAGTCTTCAAAAGACTTTAGCCATTTTACGCTTCCGACGCGTCTCTGAAAAATTCAAATTCGACTTATCGTTTGGCTCAACCAAACCTAATCTCTCTTGATTGAAAAATCTAATTTTCAACTCGTTTTAAATCCCTCGGATTACTCGTAGTGCGTGTGACTAAATAGACTTTCGATTTATGTTGGCCATCTATAATTAACCAATTATAGAACGATCATGAGTGGCACCTAGTAGTACATCATGATCCCCAATTAATCGAAAGATCAACGGTTGACCTCAGAAATAATTTTGAAGACCTTCAGCAGCTATAATAAATCGTGCCCCATTCCCTTCACCATCTTATACCCACTTGGTTTAGGACATGGTCTATGTGTGTCAGTCCCCACTAGCCTGACTACGTCACACCTAGCCCAAGTAACGTTTTCTCGTCCTACGAATTCTAATTACTCTCATGTATCTAAGAGATTCATACTCTGAACATGTCATGCTCTGGCCAGAGACTTCGAGTAACAATCCGACGATAGGCCTTGGGTATACATCTCCTCGCAAGGAGTGGTGAATCCTTTGTAGGCTGTTCAAACATCTTCGGGCACTTCGGCTTATACCCAATCATCCTGGGTCCACACCTCCTTGGAGATGCTTGCTTAAGATTTCAAAGTATAAGTCTCCATGACCAAGATGACTTGAACACCGCAAGTCAAAGGAACATCATACTTAAGCTGCAGTAGGAACTTCACTAACATATCTATATGTAGACTACCATATGATGTTTTACAGCCAGTCACTCCAATGAACTAGTTCCCTTAACTAGCATTCATTTTTATCTCTGAACATCCCAATGTCACCAGCCAGTGAGAATCAGCTGATTAGAGAATAACCCATGCTAGTCTCAACAGAATTGATAGTGTCCGTATTTATCAATTCATCGACTAGGGGCAATTTCAATACATCACAATTGCATATGTAGAGATAATCACTAGTTGTGAATTCATCACAAATTCTCTCATGTTGTGAATTGTATTGTGGACATTCAGTTAATGAGTTTAAGATCTCAATCAAATACATAAACATGTATACTCAAATAGTGAATATTAAAATAAATGATTACAATCATAAGGTGATTGCCTTAGGACACTTTTCTCATATCACTAACAACCCCGACCACTCGAAAGAGAAATTATGAATTTTGGAGTCGAGGTCATCTCCGGATAGCTGTCTACCATGACAATATCACCGACACTATTCGAGGATATATTGGAAAAACAAAATGGTGATCCGAGTCTTCAGAGAATCAAACAGGAGATCCTAGAAGGAAAGGGCGATGGTTTTCGTATCGCCGACGGGGGAGTACTCTACCTTGGGGATCGTCTATGTATCCCTAATGATCCGAAGCTGCGGGGAGAAATATTGGCAGAAGCTCACGGAACCCCTTATTCGATGCATCTAGGATCCACCAAAATGTATCAAGACTTGAAGGAGAAATTCTGGTGGTCCGGTATGAAGAGATATGTGGCTTAGCATGTTGGCACCTGCCTGACCTGCCAACAAGTGATGGCAGAGCACCAGCGACCCGGAGGAGTTCTGCAGCCACTTCCGATTCCGGAATGGAAATGGGAAGATATCTCTATGGACTTTATTTCAGGACTTCCCAAGACTACAAATGGATATGATGCAATATGGGTAATTGTGGACAGGTTAACGAAGTCTGCTCATTTCCTAGCAATCAAGATGACCTATTCGATTGAGCAACTAGCTCAATTATATGCTAAGGAGATAATCAGACTTCATGGAGTTTCCAAGACCATCATCTCAGATAGGGATGGTCGCTTCACCTCACACTTTTGGGAGTGCGTTCAGAAGTCTCTCGGCACTAAACTACGATTCAGTACCGCTTTTCACCCCCAGACTGATGGCCAAACTGAACGAGTGAATCAAGTGCTGGAGGACATGTTGCGGGCATGTGCCCTGGATTTCAAAGGGAGTTGGTGCCGGTACCTATGTTTGGCAGAATTTGCCTACAATAATAGCTACCAAGCTACTATCGGAATGTCACCTTATGAAGCATTGTACGGGAGGAGAAGTAGGTCTCCAATCTGTTGGTACGAAGGTTGTGAAAAGAAGGAAATGGGGCTCACGACGGATCTCATCAATGACACCACCCGAGCTATACAGAACATTCGACAACGAATAGAAGCTGCTCAGAGCCGGCAGAAGAGTTATGCAGATGTCCGGCGTAGGCCACTGGAATTCGATATTGGGGATCTGGTATTCCTCAAAGTGGCTCCTATGAAAGGGGTAACGAGATTCGGGAAGTAAGGAAAACTAAGTCCGCGTTATGTGGGACCGTACCCGATACTGGAAAGAGTCGGCAAGGTGGCATATAAGCTGGAGCTGCCTCAAGAAATGTCGGCTATCCATAACGTGTTCCATGTGTCGATACTCAAGAAGTGTATTCTAAACGCGGATCAGGTGATTGAGCCACAGACAGTACAAGTTCAGGAGGACCTAAGTTTTGAAAGCCGACCTATCCAGATCTTGGATCGAGAAATCAAGAAGCTAAGGAACAAGGAGGTACCCTTAGTCAAGGTCCTATGGCAAAGTCAAAAGTTTGAGGAAGCTACCTGGGAACGCGAGGACGAGATGAGACGCAAGTACCCGGAGCTATTCTAAGTTCGAGGACGAATTTTCACAAGGTATGGGGGATTGTAATGACCCGAAAAATTCTCTCAATATTTTTCTTTAAAATATTGATCATGCCTAGATAGATTCTCGAGGAACATAGGGATACTAGTATAAACCCTAACATGATGATCCATGAATTTCGATATAGAATAAGAAGCTAAGTACTAATGGGTCTTACATTGGCTTTTCTAGTACCATGGTTATTAGTAGATTTTAGGTAGAATTTAATATAAATAGAAATGGATTTAAATTAGGAATATTAGCACGGCTATAGGTAGGCCTTAGGGGGGGTATGGCCAAAAATAGAGGAAAAAAAGAAAGTAAAATAAAATAAAAATAAAGTGCATGCACCAAGGATTAAACCTTGGACCTAGTATAACACTATTCATGTACTAACCAATTCACCTAGCAAGGGAGTGCTAGTAGAGAATGAAGCAGATTTTGGTTAAGGCTTAGGGAAGTGAAGAGTCATCAAGAGAAGAGGCACCATGACCCTTCACTTGCCCACATTCATGTGGTATAAAAGAGGGGATGAGAGAAGAGGAGACATAAGAGTTACTCTTTTCTTTCCTTCTTCCACCAAAGCCATTCCTCTCCCTCTTCTTCCTTCTCCTAGCCGAAACCCACCAAGGCTCATTCCCATTGGAAAAGCTTCACAAGGGGACTTCCTCTTGATGATCCAAGGCTTCCTACAAGGCTACAAGGGCTAAGGGTGATCAAGGGACAACAAGGTCTTCATCATCTTCTCTATTTAAGGTCTAAAAACCAAGTCAACAAGAGTAAGACTCCCTCACCTGTGGTATAATAGTTTTCCTTTGATGTTTATCATGATTTAAGTCTTTGTTTCAAGATCTAAGTTGAGAAATCCATAAAGGTGGGCTTCTAGGGTTTCGGCCACCACCATGACTCCATGGCTAGGATTAGTGCTAACTCCCTAATGATGTTTCTTATGGTTTCTCATGATGCAAGGGATGTTAAGCGTGATTTATGTGGATTTTTACATGTCTTATGGTCCTTGTAAGTTTCGGCCAAGATGGGTTAAAGGGCAAGAAGTTAGGGTTAACTCCAAGCAAGGGTTCCAATGGATTCCTATGGGATTATATGTAAGATATGAGATGTAAATTAGGAATTTTTATGAATTTTTCATGTGTTGGTGACCCATTAGGGTTTCGGCCAAAGACAAATGGGAGGACTAGGATTTAGGGTTAGCCCTAATTATGGGGTCCAAGGGCTCACTATGACATTGTATGTAACGTNGTGAATAGCACTTTATCGTCGTTTGATCTCTACAGAATTATTAGCGCAGCGGAAATAATATGCAAAGGAAATCAAGACAATGCTAACAACACTATTTTTACTTGGTATCCACCCAGATGGGTGACTAGTCAAGGATCCACGCCGCGAGCACCACTTTCACTATCGAAATCTCTCCTTCAGGTGGAGAAACATTTACAATCGATCTTCCTCTTTGCAAAATGAAGAAATATGAGAGAGGAAGTATGAAACATTCTTCAGATGAGCAGCACTTCGACACTGTACGGAACCGTGCCGTGCTCGTGCAAAAAGGTGCTCCTTTTATTGGTGAACAGGACAAACTCGCAGTCTGTCCAGCCCCGCACCAGTCGACTGCCCCAAGGGCAGTCGACTGGTCTAGCATTAATTGCTAGCTAACGGTTAGTTTTTGGGGTATACCAGTCGACTGCCCCATGGGCAGTCGACTGGTCCGAGGCCGAAAACTTTCTGTGGGTTTTGGCAGTTGACTGCCCCATGGCCAGTCGATTGCCCTACCTCTCAGCTCAGCTCCAGCCACTCCGGACCTTCTCCTTCACGTATGCCTTCAGGTCTGCTCCCTTGGCTTGCCTCTTGAAGTCCTCTTCCTTTGGCTATCGTCCCTCGGATGCACACGTAAGCCTTCCCTTGGCTTGCCTCCATGCCACCCTTCACGTGTGCCCTTGAAGTCCATTTCCCGGCTTGCCCTTGGAGCTCTCCTCCCTCGGCTCTCATCCCTCGGATATGTTCAACATGTGTGATTCTCCAAGTCCTGCAAACTCAATCACACACATCAAATACAACATAACACTCTAACCTTAAACATATTCAACCACACACATCAAAACCATGATCTTCCAATCATTCAAGGGCCGATTGCCTCAACAATCTCCCCCTTTTTGATGTGTGGCAATATGTTTAAGTTAAAGATAAATAACAGCCAGAATAACAATAGCAAAAGATAGCAATTGAAAAAGCATGAGACATAGTAACCCTAAGAGGTAACCTCCCCCTTAACCTATGTCTTCTCCCCATTTTCAATTCTAATTATAATCCAAGTTAAGTATCCACTTAACACTCAACAATCTTAAAAATGTAAGACATATCAGAACCTAAGAGGTAACCTCCCCCTTAATCCATATCTTCTCCCTATTTTTAATCATTCAAGGTTTAAGTGAGAATGAAAACCTTAAACCATCCATTTTAAGTTAAAATTCTAACTTAAACCACTCATTCTCCCCCTTTGACACCATCAAAATGATTACCTCAAGCAACCCAACCCAAGGGCATCAAAAGTGAGAATAATGGATTTCTAAAATTTCTCACAGTAGCTGAAAAACACACGTGCCAGTCGACTGCCCATGGGGCAGTCGACTGATACGCTATCAGTTTCATTTTTTAAGTTTTCTGTCGAATTTCAGAAACCTGCAGAAAAATCAAAAAAATCCCAAAAATTATAAAATTTTACAGACATGTTTGAAATGATATACTCTATCAGGGAAAAATATTAGTCCATATAAAATTTCAAACATGCATGACTTTTGATAAAATTCAAAAACCTTGAAAACCACTATATTTTGTATCAATTTTACAATCTAGTTTTGCAACCATATGACTTTTAAAAGCATGTTAAAGCATGTAAAGCATAAAATGGTTTTCAAAGGTTTAAAATGTCCAACTATGATTTTTGGACAAAATGTCCATTGATTAAACACTTGCCTTCCCCATAGTTGGTCTAGTTTTCATATTTTGATACTTCTAATGGTTCAACAATGTGCCATAAGTACAAGTGAGCCAAATGTATCACCCTAATGGATCAAGTACCCTTTTTCAAATCGAATATCTCCAAGTTCATCCTACACTTCCATAAAACACATTCCAAGGCCTCTTCTTAAGGATGTAAACTCCGATTCGGGAAGATGCTTGGTAAAGATGTCAGCTAGGTTTGACTTTAATTTAACATAGTGTAGTTCTATGTCTCCCCTTGCCACATGGTCTCTAATGAAGTGATATTTCACTTCAATGTGTTTTATCCTAGAATGGTGAACCAGATTTTTGGTCAAATTGATTGTACTTACATTATCACACAAGACTTTGACTTTTGTGTAATGTAACTCATAATCTTCTAAGGTGTGCATGATCTAAAGGAGTTGGGAAACACACCCACCCATTGCCACATATTCTGCTTCCGTTGTTGATAGGGCAACACATGGTTGTTTCCTACTACTCCAACTAACTAAGGAAGACCCAAGGAATTGACACCCTCCACTAGTGCTCTTCCGATCTAGCTTACAACCCGCATAATAAGAGTCGGTGTATCCAATTAGATCAACACTAGGGGTTCTAGGATACCAAAGTCTGACATTGAGGGTACCTTTGACATACCTTACGATCCTCTTAACTACAACCAAATGGGACTCTTTGGCACAAGATTGGTACCTTGCACACATACCTACCGCAAAGAGTATGTCGGGTCTACTAGCGGTTAGGTATAGGAGGCTACCAATCATGCTTCTATATTGTTTAGAGTCTACCATTTTCCCTTCAAGGTCACTATCCACTTTTACATTGGTTCCTATGGGTGTAGATGCTACCTTAGCATTTTCTAAACCAAATTTCTTTAACATTTCCTTAGCATATTTGGTTTGAAAAACATATGTACCTTCATTAATTTGCTTAACTTGAAGGCCTAAAAAGAAGGTTAACTCTCCTACAAGACTCATTTCAAATTCATCTTCCATACACTTGATGAATTCTTGTAGGAAGTCATTGTTTGTTGACCCAAAAATGATATCGTATACATAGACTTGGGCAATAAATATGTCCTTGTCCTTAGATTTTAGAAACAAAGTAGGGTCAATTGTTCCTCTCCTAAACCCCTTAGACACCAAAAATGAAGAAAGCCTTTCATACAAAGCCCGGGGAGCTTGTTTCAATCCACATAAGGCTTTTCTTAATTTGAACACGTGTCTTGGATAGTTAGGGTCCTCAAACCCAGGGGGTTGCTCTACATAGACCTCTTCCTTAATGATCCCATTAAGAAATGCCGACTTCACATCCATTTGGTTGAGTGTGAAACCCATGTGAGCGGCATAGGCTAATAGAATTCTAACCTAGCTACGGGGGCATAAGTCTCATCATAATCTAGTCCCTCAACTTGGTTAAACCCTCTAGTTACAAATCTAGTCTTATTCCTAGTGATTTTACCTTGGTCATCTAGTTTGTTCCTAAAGATCCATCTTGTGGTTACAATGGTGCAATCATTGGGCCTAGGAACTAACTCCCAAACTTCACTTCTCTCAAATTGATTTAGCTCTTCTTGTATGGCTAAAACCCAATCAGCATCTCCCAATGCTTCATCAATGGTCTTGGGTTCTAATTGGGAGATTAGAGCTATTTGACTAGTTTGATCCCTAAAATAGGACCTAGTCCTTACTCCTTGAGTTACATCACCAACTATTTGGTCAATTGGGTGATCATGGTGATGTCTCAAGGGCCTAGAGGTTGTGGGTTCATTTACTCCTTCTTCCTCATCCTCTAGGGTACTTCTTACTCCCCCTTGATCATTGCCCTCCAAATGTAGGTCTTGGATTCTTTGGGCAAAGGGTTGGACCTCCTTTATATCCTTATCAATTGAGGCTTTTCTAAGGTAGGTACTAGTTGTTTCATCAAATTTAACATTAGAGGACTCTTCAATCACTTTTGTCCTCTTGTTGTAAACTCTATAACCCCTACTAGTCAATGAGTACCCTACTAGAATTCCTTCATCGGCTTTTGACTCAAATTTCCTTAGGTCATCTTTGGTATTTAAGATGTAGTCTTTACATCCAAAGACCCTAAAATAGTGGACTTGAGGTACCCTTCTATTCCACAATTCAAAGGGTGTTTTCCCTAGAAATCTATGTACCAACACCCGGTTTTGAATATAGCAAGCGGTGTTAACCGTTTCGGCCCAAAAATAGCTAGGAAGGGAATATGCATTAAGCATAGTCCTAGCAGCTTCATGTAGGGCTCGGTTCCTTCTCTCAACTACCCCATTTTGTTGAGGAGTCATTGGGCATGAAAATTTATGCTTGTATCCATTTTCAACACAAAATTGTGTGAAACATGCATTTTGGAACTCCCCACCGTGGCCACTCCTAATTCGGTTTATTTTGGTATGTTTTTCGTTTTCAACCCTTTTACTAAATCCTATAAAGATCTCTAGGGTATCATCCTTATGTTTCAAAAAATAAACCCATGTAAACCTAGAAAAATCATCTACTATGACTAGACAATATTTACTCCCCACAAGTGAGGGAGTACTATGACAATAAAAAATATCTATATGCAAAAGCTCTAAAGGTAAAGAAGTAGTGGTTAGGGTTTTACCTTTATGTGATGATTTTGTTTGCTTACTCTCTTGGCATGCATCACACAATTTGGTCTTCTCATACTTGATCATTGGTAGCCCCTTCACCAACTCTTCCTTGGCCACTCTTGCAATGCTTCTCATGTTGACATGTCCAAGTCTCCGGTGCCACAACCATCCTTCTTCTTCTTTAGACATGAAACACTTAGCAACATTGTTAAAAGCATAAGTAAGATCAAGATAATATAAATTTACTTCTCTAAACCCTTCTAATATGATAGTATTTGATTCATTATGCCTTATTATACATTTCCTAGCATGAAATTCAACTCTAAAGCCAACATCACATAATTGATTAACACTTAATAAATTGAACTTCATATCTTTGATTAGAAGTACCTTATGTATGGAAATAGTGGAAGATACCTCAATTGTGCCCCTACTAATGATTTTCAACTTTTCACTATTCCCAAAGGAGACCGTCCCATCTCTTAAGTAGCTAACAGTGGTGAATTTGCTGACATCCCCGGTCATGTGTCTTGAGCATCCACTATCTACTATCCACATAGTTGAGGCCTCCTTCACCTTTACCTAAACAACATGGAAAACATACTCTTTTGGTACCCATATCTTTGATCCATAAGCATCATTTAGAAATCTCTTAGGTACCCATGCCTTCTTTGTGTTTTCCCTAGCCCCTAGTCTCCTAGATGCACCAATCCTACCGGTAAGTGAGACAAAGGCCACTTCCATTGTCTTAGGCCTATAACCCAACCCGACCTTGTTATACACAACCCTTTGATTGTTGATGATCATGTCCAGGTTACTAGATCCTACTTGGAATTTCCTAAGGGCCTTTGTGAGGTTATCTACTTGTTTTTTTAGTTCCCTATTTTCAGTTTCAAGATGTAAAACATGTGAAAAAGTAGAACTAGCATGCACTTCTTTAAGTTTGGTGGATTCTACTCTAAGCATGACAATTTCTTCTTTTAGATCCTTAATTTTACTTCTAGCCTTAGCTAAGTCCATGTTAGTGCTAGAGATGATTTTTACTAAAGTGGATGAGGATAAGTGATATACCTCACTTACCGAAGCTTCTGACTCTGATGATGAGGTGGATGAACTCTCATCTTCACTACTTGAGCTTCGTTCATCATCTGATGAATCTGAGTGGTCTTGTGCCATAAGAGCGAAGTGGGAGACTTGCTCTTCTTCTTCCTCTGAGGATGATGGATCATCCCATGTCGCCTTTAGGTTGGTGGCACCCTTTTCCTTTCCCTTTGACTTCTTCTTGTCACTCTTCTTCTTCTCCTCCTTCTTGTCATCTCTTTTATTCAATTAGGGGCACTCGTTCTTCATGTGTCCGTCTTGGTGGCAGTTGTAGCATATGATGTCTTTGGACTTACCCTTACCTTTGGACTCTTTCCTAGCATAGGACTTGTTAGACAAACTTTTAAAAGCTCTACGAAATTTTCTTACCATGAACGCCTCTTGATCGCTATCCAAGGAGGCGCTGGATTCCTCTGAATCTGATAAGGATGAGTAAACCACCTTCTTCTTCTCCTTCCTCTTCTTCTTCTCCTTTTCTGCAACAAAGGCAATACCTTTCTCTTTGACCGAGATATTAGCTTGCTCATGTAGCTCAAATTCACAGAAAAGGTCGTCTAATTTAACAATTGACAAATCCCTTGATACCTTGTAAGCATCAACCATGGATGCCCAGAAGGTGGTTCTCGGGAAGGCTTGTAGAACATACCTGACGATGTCCCGGTTCTCGATCTTCTCTCCAATCACATGGAGCTCGTTGATCACTTCCTTTACCCTTCCATGTAGCTTGCTGACGGTCTCGTTGCTCTTCATGGATAGGGATTGTAGTTGGGCCACTAGCAAGTCCTTCTTGGCTCTTCATGGATCCATGCCGTGAGCACTACTTTCACTATCAAAAGCTCTCCTTCAGGTGGAGAAACCTTTACAGTCGATCTTCCTCTTTACAAGATGAAGAAATATGAGAGAGGAAGTATGAAACAATCTTCAGACGAGCAGCACTTTGACACTGTACGGAATCGTGCCGTGCTCGTGCAAAAAGGTGCTCCTTTTATAGGTGAACAGGACAAACTCGCAGTATGTCCAGCCCCGCACCAGTCGACTGCCCCAAGGGCAGTCGACTGGTCTAGCATTAATTGCTATCCAACAGCTAGTTTTCGGGGTATACCAGTCGACAGCCCCATGGGCAGTTGACTGGTCCGAGGCCGAAAACTTTCTGTGAGTTTTGGCAGTCGACTGCCCTGCCTCTCAGCTCAGCTCCAGCCACTCCGGACCTTCTCCTTCACGTATGCCTTCAGGTCTGCTCCCTTGGCATGCCTCTTGAAGTCCTCATCCTCTTGCTATCGTCCCTCGGATGCGCACGCAAGCCTTCCCTTGGCTTGCCTCCATGCCACCCTTCATGTGTGCCCTTGAAGTCCACTTCCCGGCTTGCCCTTGGAGCTCTCCTCCCTTGGCTCTCGACCCTCGGATATGTCCAACATGTGTTATTCTCCAAGTCCTGCAAACTCAATCACACACATCAAATACAACATAACACTCTAACCTTAAACATATTCAACCACACACATCAAAACCATGATCTTCCAATCATTCAAGAGCCGATTACCTCAACATTAGGGATTGATCACCGAAAGAGTTTGCGCAAGTGTTTCGGCCCTAGGGTTGAGGAATGAAGTGGAGACGTGATTAAACGGGTTGGTGGACTGATCACCAACCAAATTTATTGCTGTAGATCGGATCCTCCGTCCGATCTTCGGAGGTCCAGACCGATCAGGGAACCTCCTGATTGGTCCAGCTGGTTCCTGATCGGTCAGGCGACCGATCAAGGAAGCCCCTGATCGATCTGCCGATCGATCAGGGAGCGAACAGAGAGTTTGCAAGATTTTTCGTGAACCTTCTGATCGGTCTGCGGACCGATCAGAAGGGTGGCCAGATCATTCAGTGGACCGAACAAATCCAAGACAGAAGGACTTCTATGGATTGTCGCGAAATTTCGTGATCAGTCTGTATGACCGATTAGGCCAACCCCTGATGGGTTCGATGACCAATCAGGGAGGTCCCTGATCGGTCTGTGGATCGATCAGGGACCAAACAGATTAGTCGGGGTTCTGTGAGCTCACTGATCGGTCTGTGGACCGATCAGCTCACTCCTGATCGGTCGGTGGACCGAACAGATATCAGAAATTTTCTGATACATGATAGAACTTGCAGTTTCAGACCTTCTTTCGAGTTCTGAGACGATTTGATGTAAATTTATTGATTGTGGAGGTGTTCTCTCGACTAGAATTGATCCCTTAACAAGAATCAAGAGTCCTTATGGATTTAACAACCTCTCCATTGTAAAAATAAACACCCAACCAAGTGAAGTCAAAATCAATCAAAACATTCATCCAATTTGAAACAAGTTTGTATCAATAACAAAACTTCAATCAAGTTTCCTTGATTGGAATGCCCAAGTATGATCATAGAACCAAATACATATGTATTATGCATTGGTTTTCCCCATACTTGGTCAACTTAATGATTTTTGTCTCGTCAACCTAATTTCTCAAGGGATGCATTAACATTTTGAGTAATTAGGTTGATCCTAGCATCTCACCCCATTTCTAGCAAACAAAAATGTTTTGTTAAACCTTATAGTTTGTGTGAGATGTTCCCAAGTTGCCCAATAATTGTTGCCCAATAATTTGAAATGATCATGAAGGGTTTTGTTTTCTTTTCAATCCTATGAAGCACGACACATTCCCAACTCCCTCCTTAAGAAACTAAATTCATTCTCAGGGAGTGGTTTAGTGAAAATGTCTGCTAGGTTAGATTTTGACTCTACATGTGAGAGTACAATATCTCCTCTAGCAACATGATCCCTAATGAAGTGGTGACGCACTTCAATGTGCTTGGTCCTTGAATGATGGACTGTATTTTTTGTAAGGTTTATCGTGCTTATGTTGTCACACAACACTTGCACACCCTTGTAGGTTAATCCATAGTCCTCTAGTGTGTGTATCATCCACAACAATTGTGACACACTCTCTCCCATGGCGATATATTCTACCTCGGTCGTGGAGAGAGCAACACAATGTTGCTTCCGACTTGACCAACTAACTAACGACGATCCTAAGAATTGACAACCTCCACTTGTGCTCTTCCGATCCAACTTGTACCCAGCATAGTCGGAATCGGTGTAGCCAATTAAGTCAAATGACTCGGTACAGGGGTACCAAAGACCGACTCTAATCGTGCCCTTAAGGTATCTCAGAATTCTTTTAACGCAATCAAATGAGAATCCTTGGCACAGACTTGGTACCTTGCACACATACCCACAATGAAAAGAATATCAGGGCGACTAGCTGTGAGGTATAGCAGACTACCTATCATGCTTCGATACTGAGTTAGGTCAACGTGCTTACCACTCTCATCATTGTCTAATCTTGTGTTTGTCGCCATGGGAGTGGTTACCTCTTTAGAGTCACTCATGTTAAATTTCTTGAGCATCTCTTGAGTGTATTTTGATTGGTGCACATGGATTCCATCTCGAGTTTGTTTGATTTCGAGTCCAAGGAAGAAGGTCAATTCTCCCACTAGACTCATCTCAAATTCACTCTCCATGTGTTCAATAAATTCATTCAAATAGCCCTTATTGTTGGAGCCACAAATTATGTCATCGACATATACTTGGGCTATAAAGATATTGTCATCATCTCTTCGTAGAAATAGTGTAGGGTCTATTTGTTCTCTCACGAAACCTTTTTCAATTAGGAATGTTGACAACCGCTCATACCAAGCCCGAGGTGCTTGTTTAAGGCCGTAAAGCACTTTCTTGAGCTTGAACACGTGGTTTGGAAATTCGGAATTCTCAAATCCCGGAGGTTGTTCAACATAGACCTCTTCTCTTATGAAACTATTTAGGAAGACCGATTTAACATTCATTTGATAGAGTTTAAAACCTCTATGTGCTGCAAATGCAAGCATCAATCGAATGGATTCTAACCGTGCCACGGGAGCATAGGTCTCATCATAATCAAGGCCTTCAACCTGACTATAGCCCTTGGCTACCAAGTGTGCCTTGTTTCTTATGATTTCTCCCTTATGGTTCAATTTATTTTTGAAGACCCATTTGGTTCCAATAATGGTGGTCTTCTTAGGTCTAGGGACTAAGTTCCAAACTTGGCTTCTCTCAAATTGACCTAATTCGTCTTGCATAGCAATGATCCAATCGGGATCATGCAATGCCTCATCAATTTTCCTAGGTTCAATTTCTGAAATTAACGCAACTTCATTAGCCTCATTCCTAAAGAATGATCTAGTTCTAACCCCATGATGGATGTCTCCAACAATTTGGTCTTGGGAATGACTAGAGGCTAACCTAGTTTGCCTTGGTGTTGGAGGTGCTTCTTGGATGGTGTCACTAGACACAGGCTCAGCCTCAGGGTCCGGCTGAACTACATGTTGTCTAGGCTCACCATCATTAGACTCATCAACACCATCTCCAACATTCAGACTCTCATTCAAACATAGTCTCCTAAGTTCGAATTGAACTCCTTATACATCTTCTGATTGATCAATTGCTTTTGGAATTTCCTCAAAAACAACATCAGAAGATTCTTCGACCAATCTAGACTTGTTGTTGTAGACTCGATAAGCTTTGCTGACAAGGGAATACCCGACTAGTATCCCTTCATCAGCTTTCTCTGTGAACTTTCCAAGATGGTCCTTGGTATTTAGAATAAACACCTTACACCCAAACACCCTTAGATGTTTAACTGTAGGTGGTTTTCCAAACCAAAGTTCGTGAGGAGTCTTTCCCAAAAATCTATGTATGAGGACTCGGATTTGCACGTAGCAAGCCGTGTTCACAGCTTCAGCCCATAAGTAACTCGGTAAAGAGTACTCATTGAGCATGCTTCGTGCAGCCTCTTGTAAGACTCGGTTCTTCCTTTCTACAACACCATTTTGCTATGGTGTTCTAGGAGTGGAGAACTCATGTCTATATCCTCTCTCTTGACAAAATTCTAAAAATCTTTGATTTTGAAATTCTCCTCCATGATCACTTCTAATTGTTTTAATTGTTGTTGATTTTTCATTTTCAATTCTTCTACAAAATGAAATAAAAACATCTAGGGTTTGATCCTTATATTTTAGAAAACAGGTCCAAGTATATCTAGTAAAATCATCAATGATCACAAAATAATATCTACTACCATTCAAAGATATTATAGTGCTACAATCAAATAAATCCATGTGTAGTAAATCTAAAGCAGTAGAAGTACTTACAACGCTTTTACCTTTGTGTGAAGATTTCGTTTGCTTACCCATTTGACATGCATCACAAAGCTTGTTCTTTTCGTACTTGATGCTTGGTAAGCCACGAACTAGTCCCTTATTGGCCAATTTCCGGATGTTCTTCATGTTCACATGTGCCAATCTCCGGTGCCAAAGTATAGACTCATCTTCTCTTGACATGAAACACTTAACAGAAGCATTAATAGTTCTTTTAAAAGAAACTTGATAAATGTTATCTATCCTTGTGCCTACTAGTACCGTGTCAAGTGTGTCATTTTGTCTAACTAGACATTGACTTGAATGAAAATCAATTGTGTAATCTGCATCACACAATTGACTGACACTTAGGAGATTAAAAGTCATCCCCTTGACTAGAAGGACATTTTTAATTCTAAGACATTCGGATATTTGAATGTCTCCTATCCCTACAACCTTAAGGCTACCATTGTTACCAAAAGATACATTACCTCTACTTTTGCTTTGTAGGTAGTGAACAAAGATCTATCACCGGTCATATGTTTGGAGCACCCACTATCAACGAACCAAGTTGATAGATGCTCCCCCTCAATCAAAGCCTACACAATACGAAAAATGGAAGATTTAGGTACCCAAATCTTGGGACCTAAAGCATCTACAATGTATGACTTAGGCACCTATGCCTTGACCACTTTCTTTTGAACCCTAGAAGTCTTAGGTGATCTAACATGAGTCCTAGACATCAAGGAAACAAAAGTCGGTTCTTTAGGTCGGTAACCTATACCGGCCTTGTTGTAAACCGCTCTTTGAGCGTTTAAGTTCATGTCTGCAGTCTTAGAGCTAGTTGAGAATTTCTCAAGAAGACTCTTGAGTTTCTCAACCTCACCCTTCAAAGCTTTGTTTTCATCTTCTAAGACTTCTACATGCAAGGCATCAAGATCCTCATCCTTAGAGGATTTTAGTTGTTCTACTTCTACTTTAAATGACTTAACCTTTTCTTTAGATTTCTTTAACAATTTGGTTAAGCATGCAATAGTTCTATAATATTTGTCTAATTCGGGAAAAATTACCTCTTCATCATCCGAAGATGATGAAGCCGCGGTTGAGGCGTCCATGGATTCATCACAGCTCTCCTCATCTTCAATGGCCATGAGAGCTACATGGCGAGTACTCTTCTCCTCCTTCTCTTCTTCGGATGAGCTAGAAGAAGATTCATCCACGTGGCCTTCAAAGCCTTCTTCTTCTTCTTCGATTTCTCCTTCTTCTTCTTTAGCTTTGGGCATTCATTCTTGTAGTGCCCTTTCTTGCTACACTCAAAGCAAGTAACATTTGTCTTATCAACTTTAACTTCACATGTATTACCTTTGCCTTTGTAGCGTCGGCTCTTCCTCATCATCCTCCTTATGAAATTAGCCATCTCGGATGAAGATGACTTGCTATCATCCTCCTCGGACTCGGACTCGGATGAAGAAGAAGAGACCTCCTTCTCCTTCTTCTTTTCCTTCTTCTTTTTGGTCTTGTCCCCTGCCACAAGTGCAATCCCCTTCTCCTTGGGGTCTTTGTTAGCCATTTCGTGTAGCTCCATTTCACAAAACAAATCATCCAATTTAACAATTGACAAATCCTTGGATACCTTGTAGGCATCCACCATGGATGACCACAAGGCATTCCTTGGAAAGGCTTTTAGAATGTACCTCACAAGGTTGCGATTCTCGACCTTTTCATCAATGGTGTGGAGACCGTTGAATATCTCCTTGAAACGACCATGGAGTTCACTTACCGTCTCGGACTCCTTCATGGTGAGATTTTGTAGTTGGTTGAGAAACAAGTCCCTCTTGGCTATCCTTGAGTCCCGGGTGCCTTCATGAAGCTCGATGAGCTTGTTCCATAGATCCTTGGCGCTTGTGAAGGAACCAACTTTGATTAGTTGGTCCTTGGTCATCCCGCATTGCAAGGTGACCACTACCTTTGCGTCGGCTTCTCCTTTGTGAGTTTGCTCAGCCGACCATCGCGAGGACTCCAACTCTTTTCCCTCAGCGTCTCTTGGAGGGATGAATCCTTCCTTCACGGAGAACCACATTCTAATATCGGTCTTGAGGTAGTACTCTATGCGAGGCCTCCAATACTGAAAATCTGCCCCGTCGAAGAAGGGAGGTCGGGTGGTGCTATATCCTTCTCTCATTGCCATTCTTGTTGACTCTCGGGTGTTAGTCCGTTTGAACAGAGCCCCAAGCTCTGATACCACTTGTTGGTGCTTGGATGGCTAGAGAGGGGGGGGGGGGGGGGGTGGGGGTGAATGTAGCCAGACACAAAATAAGTTGCTCTTTTTGAGTTTTCTGCACTTAAGGGTTAGCAGTAGCAGCGGAAATAATACAAAGCAAAAACTAACAGAAAACTAAAACGCAAATCACAAACTCTAACACGAGGATGTACAAGGTTCGGGGATAACTTGCCCCTACTCCTTGGCGTGCCCGTAAGGTGGGCGATCCCTTGATCTTCGGCAGATCAAGCCACGGGAAATCCGGATATCAAATACCTCCTTCTCGGTGGAGAAACCTCTCCACACAAATAGTCTCAAGAGTATTAGAAATTAAGCACAGAGACAAAAAGGAAGATCTTACAGATCGCTAACAAAGCACAAGGATGAGAATAGGAGAACAGATCACCGAGCACAACACAACACCACCAACGCAAGAACTCTCAGCTCTTCGTTTGCTTGTTGATCCACTCGCAACTTCCTCCACAGACTTAAAGTTACAGCTTTGCAAGAGATCGCTTCAAGGTGTCGAATGATGCAAGAGAGATGTCGCAAGAGTTGTCTTCTCCTCTTCGCCAGCTCACCAGCTGCAACATCCCAGCTACCCCTGACCTCTTCTGAACTCCCTGAACCCTCTCAGTCGAGCCCCAGGTCAGTTCATCAGCTTCCCAGCCATTGTCTCCGGTTGACTCTCCTTGAGTAATCCTGAGTTACCTGCACACTTAGCAGTTGTTTAGCACAGCAAATCAACAGAGAATCAATTATCAGAAGATCAGAGCAGATATCAGTAGTGTTCAAAAGGAAATCAGAAGTTTGACAGCGTATTTGAATTAAAGTTCAGCTACTGATCGGTCCACAGACCGATCAGAGATGACCCTGATCGGTCACCAGACCGATCAGGGAAAGCCCTGAACGATCAGGCTCTAGCTTGATCGGTCCACAGTGAGAAACTGGGATCGCGGACTAATCTGTGATTGGTCACACTGACCAATCACAGCTCAGCGATTGGTCACCAGACCGATCCTCTTTTTTTTTTTTTTTAAAGGAAAAGAAACATCTTATTCCTTTGAAAGAAATCCATATTAGAAGGGGGACCAAACCTAACCTTCTAATATAGATGTACAAGATTCGCTTGATTTACAAGTATTCCAAGGAATGTAAAAGAAATAACTGGCTAAGACAATTAAACAGATTCCCCTTTTACGCTAAAAACCAAAGCTGGACAGCATTTCAAACCGGAAGAGGTCTACTCAAGCATCTTTAAAGCAACAGAGGCTATACTCTGCATCTTTCAACCGATTGGTTCCAACCTCTTTCTAATCCAGGAAATTTTTGGGCCATTTAACAGACTAAATTGATGCCCATAGCAATATAGCAGCAGTAAAATACAGACATCATTAATAATTTTCCTCAAGCTAGAATTCTGAGTTGAAAAATTTGGCTCTATCAAGCTATACAAGTATAGAAAACCATCATATCCAAAAAGAACCAATAAGACCCGCGACTAATAGAATTTTCAGAAACTCTGCTTTAACCTTTAGGTATAGCAGCTGGAAACTTGGCACAGAGAAAACATTAAAAGGAAACAAATCAGATAAAACTTCCTCTATTTCCATGTAAATATCTGGGCACCAGCTCAGAGATCAGAGGACCTAGCCATAGAAACGGCAATAGAAGCAATCCCTATAGCATGTCTTCTACCAATATCATGATTTCCAGAAATCCATTCAACACACTTGAAAAAATATAAAGTTTTCTGTACACAAAATGGCAACCTTTGTCTTTCAGCTTACAGAGAAACATGAAACATCCAACCCCTTTTGCCAATCTCTTGAAACATTTAATACTTGTAGAAAGAAAGCCAAGCATATCGCCACCCAGCATTAAGAAACATGCTAAGTTCTCTTTAATTAGCAATTTACCATACTGTCATGAACCAGCCAAAACTTTAATTAACAATTTGTCATTTTTGATACGTTCGAAATAGCTGGAAAGCCAACTTCTCTATTAACCCCCAAGAATTCCTCAAGAAGATGTCAAAACTCCCCACAATTTATATGATAGTAGTCTGAGAAAAACCAAAATCAGAAAACTATTAGGAGCCAGAAATTCTCTGATAAAGCTGCAATGTATCTGCCCATATTAGGAAATCTGCTGCCCAAGGCTCTTGAAAAAGAATTTCCTTAATAAGATTCCTGTCCAAAGGCAAGAGACTTATTGCTGAAAAGAAGCCAAGGTATATATAATAACTCCAGAGAGAGCATGCTTCAAAAACCCCATTACAGCTAAACTCGGCACAATTGAAGCACTTAAAGCCCTAAAAAATCATAAAGTCACACTGCAGAAAATACAAGTATTTAAGCAATTGACAAAAGCAAAGAAGTACAGATCAACATATCTGCAATGTGAAGGAGTAGTTCCAGGAAATCAAATCCTGAAAGCCTTCTGATCTCTAGCTGAAGCTCTCGAATCAAAACAGGGAAGACAAATTTATGCAGAAAAAATATAGAAATCTCTGCGCATCCCATCTATCTTGCATTTTGTCAATTTTCTAGCAAACTATCTTGACTTCCTGGAAACTCTGATATATGGTAAACCAACTCTATCCAATTTACAGATGCCAAACAAGGTTTTATCTATCTCTGTAGATGTCAGAATTCTGTCCTCAAGGAAGGTGAAAGCCTGATTAGCGAGATGATTCGTAGCTGCATTGACTTCCCTATACACATGAGAAAAATGGACTCAATAATGCCTCAGAATACATCTGATTTTTAAGAACAAGTTACGATGTTCCCACGGAAAAGATGAGGCTTGAAGGATCCTCAAAGCGACCATCGAATCCGACTACAACCAAACTGGAAAACATAGATTGTTCACACATAATTCAAGGCCCATCTGAATAGCAGTTAATTCTGCTTTTATATTTGATCCAATTCCAATAACTCCAGCCTTTGCTTGGATAATCTGGCCTTCATGATTCCAGATGATGGCTCCATATGAAGCAGGTCCTGGATTTCCTCTAGAGCAGCCATCTGTATTCAATTTGAAACATCTAGGTTTTGGTTTCCTCCACAATACCATAGGGATAGTAATCCTGATGTTATTTTTGATTTGAAAACCCAAAATCCGTGCTACATCCTTGCATCCTTTCCAATGCCTTTATTTGATCAGTCCCGCTGACATACCTACTTGTATATAATAATTAATCTTCCCAATAATTTTGCTTGCAATCGGTTTAAATCCTTTATGTTTTGAGTCATTTCTAGCGCTCCATAGGTTCCAAATGATTAAGAAAGGTATACTCTCCTTGATATGACCATCATTCGTCCAGGCCAGAGTTTTCCTCCAACTTTCTAAAATTTGATATCTATCCACCCCAAACAGCTGAGCAAAATGTCTCCAAGTCTCTCTAGCAACCACCCCATAAAAGAAAAGATGATCCCATGTCTCCATGGAGTCACAACATTGGCATTTAGAAGCTAGCTGTAACCCTCTTTGCTGTAATATTTCATCTACTCCAGCAGGCTTTCCATATCCCCATGGTTACTTGAGCATTTCTTATGCAATTCCAAGCAGACTTGGAGACATTTTGCTGCCCATAGAGCCCAGCGCAAGACTGTCCAGATTTGTCAAAGAAGGCACTAGAATCTTCTTAACCTCCTCTACAATCTTAGGTGGTAAAATATTCTGCAATTTATAGATATCCCATCCCTGACTGCTAAAGAAATCCAAGACCTTACAATTAGGATCGCCCACTATCTCACATATTTTATATAATGGACCTTGATCAAGCCAAGTATCAAACCAAAATTTCAAATCACCTTTACCAATGATCCATCCAATATTATCCTCAGCTAAGCTACAGATTTTTATCAACCGACGCCAACATGGGGAACATCTCCAATTTGCTGAGACAACATTTGGTGCAGTAGCTCCACAATACATTTTTGATAAAAATAAAGCCTATAAGGTTTTTTGCTCTCTAAATCTGAACCAAAGCTTTATTGCCGTAGCTGTGGAAACATCTGTCAATTTTCTGATACCTAAACCACCCTCCAACTTCGGCTTACATGCCTCCACCCAAGCTACCCAATGTGTCTTCTTTTTGGAGTTTGCCATTCCCCAAAAAAAATTAGCAAACAACATTTCAATCTGATGCAACACTGACAATGGGGGAAGGATTTTTTGTAAATTATAAAGCGAAAGTGAAGATAAAACACTTTGTATAAGAAGTAATCTGTCACCATGCGTAAGCCTTTTGATATTCCATCCAAAAAACTTCTTTCTTACCTTCTCAACTAGAGGTTGAAAATGGCATATATTTCGGTTCCCAGCCATAATTGGGACACCTAGATATAAAATAGGAGAAATCCCCTATGAAAACCCAGTAACTGAGGCAATCATATTCTTCCTGAAAGTTACAACAATGATATCTACATTGGAAGCAACATCGATAAATAACCACAATTGTTGGAGTTAGGAAGACGAGAAGGGACCCCTTCCCCTTCCTCTTCCAATCCAATTAATTCCTCCATTTATGGAGAAATGGGAATAGTCCTTGTACTCCTATATATGGTCATCTAAAGCAATCTAAAAGGTGGATAAGAGGAGGTAAGAACAACTTATAAGATTGGTTCGTCCATTGTCGTAGAGTGGGATTTGGTTCGTGGAATCACCGAGAAGTGTTCGTGCTGTAACCTTCTTGCCGACGGAAAGATCTCCAAGTCCTCTCCGATTTCTTCTCCAAAAGATCATTGTAAGTTGTTATCGTTTAGTACGAATAATTTTTCTTGCAGCAACAATGGTATCAAAGCATGTTTCGGTGGAAAGAAATCCCAAGCGTTGGGAAATCACGACTCTTGATCGCGATTTTCGCATGTAGCATACACACTAACAGTGTCGCGGGCACTGACTGCTGTCCGTGGGCAGTGCCCGATGGATGCTGGCGCGTGCATCTCGTGTTGGAAACTGTGTTGCGGTAGAACCGTATCGCGAGCAACTGTCGCAGCAACGCTGGATCATGGAAGGATCCCGGCAACGACGTTAGTTGCGGTTGTGCGGGCACCGACGACCATGTCCAATGGTTGGTGATCGACGTTCGTGGCAGGTAAACACTGGCGATCAAACTACATCAACCGACAACCTCGCATTTGTTGCGCCCAGAGAGTTTTTTAATCAATTAAAATCTTAGTTTAATCGATTGAAACATACGTAATCGATTGAAAAAAAAGATCTAATCGATTAAAACAAAGTTGATTCAGATATGAGAAAAAGTTTGATTTTTATAAATCTAAAAGGAAATGAATTCCCTCACATGCGATTAAATAAAATAAAAAGGCAAGAAAGATGCCCCCATGCAGGATTGAACTACAGACCTTCAGTTTACAAGACTGACGCTCTACCACTGAGCTATAAGGGCAATTATTTTTAAATTTGATCAATTAATTTGAACTAGTTTATCCAATTAGACTTGAGTTTCATTTAAACTATTAGTTGGTTTAATCGGATTAGGTTGATTCAATCAGACCTGATCTGGTTCAAATTATTTGTTGGTTTAACCAAACCAGTTTGATCAAAATCTGAACCGAATTAATGATAACCATCATTTTGTTGATTATTTTTGGCTCTAAAATCCATGTTTGATCTACATTTTATATGCTTAAGTTTGCAATTGTATTAGGTTTCATGTATTTCCCTTATTTTGGCTTTTAATTCAAATCTTTTTATATTTGGGATATTTTTGGCACTAAATCTGAATATCATTTTGTAGGCTTCAATTAATCATGGACCTAGACCAAATCAGGTCAGACTTGAGTCCGCATTGGATCCAGATTAAGGGGATCAAGCATCGATTATTAGGAGCCGTCCATTCCAGAGAACGGCTAGATTTGAGCCATCGGTTAACTTCTGGTTAATCCAAGTTCAAGATAGAATCAATCCTGACCATAGATCAAGATCTGAAAATTTCAGCCAAATCAGAAGTAATCTGACCATTGGATCAAGCTCAAGAGGTTCTAGACCATCCATTCAAGAAAAGGGAAGATCTGGACCATCCGCCACTGATCTGGTCAATCCGAGCTGTGGACAGGTAGATCAAGACCATTGATTAGGATCTGTGGAGTTTGGTTCAGATCTGAAGAGATCCGACCGTTGGATGAAGCCAAATCGATCTCAGCCGTCCGTTGCTAATGAATTAAAGATGGGAGCTGTGAGATCTGGCGGAGTTAGCTGACCCAACTGCTGGCTGGGTTGGTTGAACCAACTGATGAGCTGGGCTGAGATTGAACCCAGGCTGAATCAAGTGAAGAGCTCTGGTTGGCTGACTGGACTGAACCCAATTGCTGGCTTGGTTGACCGGACTGCTGAAGCCGAGCTGAGACGAACAAAAGGGGGCGATCGATCAATGCTAGGGCATCGTTTGGCACATACACGCGCGACTCACCCTCTCCACATCACCGCCGGCGGTCTTCTCCATTCCATCCACCGCCGGCCGGTATTCCATCTCCACCTCTTCTCTGTCGGGGTTCGAAGAGAAGAGAGGAAGGACTTTCTCTTTCGGGGTTCAGAGAGAAGTCAGCCGTCTCCACCGAAGCTTTCTCTCGAGTCGAGGGGTTCCCGACTCGATCAAGCTTTCATCGTCTTCACCGCCGGCGATCAATTCCTTAGCAGCAGTTTCTTCATTTGTTTTCCTTACAGCAATTCCTTTAATTTCAGCATTTAGTTTTCATTTACAGCAATTCAGTTTTTCATTAGTTCTTCACAGAATTCATCCAGCCGATTTCATCCAGTAGCCAGCAGTTTCTTCCAAGCAATTTACTCCTTTAAGCAATTTCTTTACAGAAAGTCTTTTACAGCAATTTCTTCACAGTTATCTTCTTCATAGCTTTTCCTTCGCAGCTTCCTCTTCACAAGGCCGATTGGCAATTCAGTGCAGTTCCAACAGTCGGTTTCTTCTTCATTAGATCTGGCAACCACTCTATCCAGTTCCGAGCGGCAGAGATCCATTTCCTCACAGCTCCTTCGTCAGATTAGATCGGGCAGCAAAATTTCTTCGCAGCTTTTCTTCAGCAGATCTTTCACAGCAATTCTGTTTGTTTAGTTTCGTTAATTTGAGTTGTTATGTGTTGCTTGTTGATTTTCGAAGTTGGATGTTGATGCTTGTATCAAGTTTGATCTTCAATATTTTAGAATGGCATACACTCATGTTATTTTAATACATGCTCACCAGGTGTTTGATAGAATGCCTCTTTGAACAACTTCAATCATTAGCCATCCTTGCATCTAATTTTTTGTTTGTTGATGATTCTTAATTGATGTTTTGATGTATTGGATGGATCCTCATGTTGAATGCTTGTATTGGATGGATCTTCCCATTTCAATCTGCACTTATTTGAAGACATTTTAGTATGCTTATCTTGTGTTTGGTCAAATGCCTCTTAGACATTTACTTTCAATTGCGATATCTCTTAGTTGCTTAACTCTTGTTTTGTGTTGCTTTTCCTATTGCTTTAGGTTACATGTTTTCATTTAAATGCAATTAAGTTAGGTTAGATTAGATTTCTTCAATGCTGTAGTTTTGTTCCATGTTAGTTTTGTCAATGCTTAATTTCAAGTTGTTCTTTTCTCTACCGCAATTGTAGTTAGGCTAAATTAGATTTCATTACCTGCACTGTTTTTCCTTAATTAGGCTAGATTTCATACCTGCTTTGTCATTTCTTTTCGTAGTATTAACGTTCAAACCCAAAACCTAGTTCATATCTAAAACCCAAAAGCAATAAAATATAATCGTGAGAATTATCATGCACCGATTACATTCGTTGGGAGACGACTCGAGTTACTCTATGTTACATTAGTTTAGAGGAATTCGATACTTAAATTGTATTTGAAACCGTGACACGACTAAAGCGGTTATCAAATTTGGCGCCGTTACCGAGGAATGTAGTGGTGCTTGATAATTATATCTTTTGATTCTATGCTTGATTGTTTTATCTTTTGTATACGGTTGCTGCTATTTTACTTGTTTTGTGACAGGGCTGCAAGTTCAAAATGTTTTCATCTACTTACCAGCAGCCGTGTCAACAATTTCAACAGCAAAACCAATATTTTCAGCAGTCCCAATCAAATTTTCAACAACCAAGTTATCAATTTCAGCAAGGGTTCAATCCAAATTTTCAACAGCCTTATTCGAATTTTCAGCAAACAAATCAGTTTTTTCAGCCATAATTTCAACCATGTCAGCAAGATTTCCAGTTTCAAGGTCAGAATTTTCAGCAAGACACTCAGAATTTTCAACCTCAAGCATTTCAACAATTCAATCAACAATGCCAGCCCCAATTTCAGAATTTTTAGAACAATAATTTCCAGCAACAACATCCTAATTATCAGCCATTTCAGCAGTTTAATCAGCCCATTCAACCATTTGAGCAGCCCCAACAGTTTCAATTTCAGAATTCACAGCCTACTCATGGTCTTCAGCAGCCTTTTGCTATATTTCAAGACCAACAGGAGTTCTATACCAAGCTTCAAAACCTTGGAAGATGCCTTGAAAAATTGGTTGATCAAATGAATCAAACAGAAGAAGAAGGACAATTGTCTCCTCAGGCTACTCAGGATTTTAAGGGGTATGATCGTGAACTAATTTGGAGGTTGATAGAAGAAGAAGAAGAAGTCATCAAAATTCGGAAACCTACAGCATGCATTCCTACTGAAGTTCTTGTTCAAAATTCAATTCCAAATGTTTCAGCTCAAGAAGAGGATTCTGAAGCACTACAGAACCCTTCTCATCTTTTATTTTGTGATGATAGTGTTATTGATGGTCCTAATTTTTCTAATATTGTTGCTACAGAAATTACTGAAGAAGCATGCATAGGAGAGGATTCTACAGGTGTAGGGGATTGCACTAAGCCTCAGGGACCACCAACAGTGATGGATACATTAGAAGATTCAGAGGACAAACCAGGAAGTGTAGGGACTTGCATGGTGAAAGCAAGAACCCAAGAATCACCAGAACCTGAACCTGAAAAAGAGATTGCTCATTACCAGGAGGAACTAATAATTACATCTACTCTTATAGAACCTCCAGATATTCTTCAACAAGATCAGGTAAGTATTCCTCCTATTTCTTCTGAAGATTGCATAGAGGTCCTGTTAGTGATATGAGAGAAGTGTCCTAAGGCAATCGCCTTATGATTGTAAACATTTATTTTAATAAATGATAATTCACTATTTGAGTATACATGTTTGTGTATTTGATTGGGATCTTAAACTCATCTACTGAATGTCCGCAATATAATTCACAGTATAAGAGAATTTGTGATGGGATCACAACTAGTGATTATCTCTACATGTGCAATTGTGAAGTATTGAAAATATCCCTAGTCGATGAATTGATAAAAACGGACACTATCAATTCTGTTGAGACTAGCATGAGTTATTCTCTAATCAGCTGATTCTCACTAGCTGGTGACATTGGGATGTCCGGAGATAAACATGGATGCTAGTTAAGGGAACTAGTTCATTGGAGTGACTAGCTGTAAAACTTCATATGGTAATCTACATAGATATGTCAATGAAATTCTTACTGCAGCTTAAGTGCGATGTTCCTTTGACTTGCGGTGTTCAAGTCATCTTGGTCATGAAAACTTATACTTTAACATCTTAAGCAAGCATCTCTAAGGAGGTGTGGACCCAGGATGATTGGGTATAAGCCGAAGTGCTCGAAGATGTTTGAACAGCCTACAAAGGATTCACCACTCCTTGCGAGGAGATGTATACCCAGGCCTATCGTCGGATTGTTACTCAAAGCCTCTGGCCAGAGCATATCATGTTTAGAGTATGAGTCTCTTAAATACATGAAAGTAATTAGAAATCCAAAAGACGAGAAAGACACTACTTGGGCTAGGTGTGACGTAGTCAGTCTAGTGGGGACTTACACAAACAGACCATGTCCTGAACCAAGTGGGTATAAGGTGGTGAGGGGAATGGGACACGATTCATTAGAGCTGCTGAAGGGTTTCGGAATTATTTCTGAGGTCAACCATTGATCTTTCGATTAATTAAGGGTCATGATGTACTACTAGGTGTCACTCATGATCGTTCTATAATTGGTTGATTATAGACGGCCAACATAAATCAAAAGCCTATTTAGTCACATGGACTACGAGTAATCCGAGGGATTTAAAACGAGTTGAAAATTGGATTTTCCGATCAAGAGAAATAAGTCGAATCTGAATTTATCAGAGGCGCAACGGAAGCTAAAAATGGCTAAGTCTTTTGAAGGCTTATTGGGCGAATTAAATGAGTTTAATTCGCGATGGGTTCGGCTCGGTTTGGCCGGCCAAAGAGGGTGCCAAACCCCTTTCGTTTGGCCGGCCACAACATTGGGGAGAAACCAATTTATTTGGTTTAATTAATAAAATAAATCTAGCGCGATTTGTTTTATAAATTATGGATAAATAAATTTGTATAAAGAAATTTATATAAATAAATTTATAGAAATTTATTCCTTTTTATGAAAATTAAAATGATCCATGGAATGGTTTATTTTAATTTTATAAAATCAATTATGAATTGATTTTTCCATAATAAGAAAATTTATAAATTTCTTGTAAAATTTATTCCATAATAAAAGGAGAGATGTATTTGTTTTATTATAAAGTTAGTTATAATAAAACTTGGCTTAAACGGAATAATTCATAAGAAAATTTATAGGATAAATTTCTTATGAAAAATTCCGTTAAAAGAGAGACTTGGCAAGGGAGAGGCTACTATATAAAGGAACCAAAGGCAAGCCTTGAATTCCCAATTGAGTTGTCAAGAGATCTAGTAGTTCTCTCCCTCTCTCTCTTATTCTCTCCCTCTCTCTTCCCCTTAGAGCCGGCGCACCCTACTCCTCCCTTAGGGCTGGCGCACCCTACTCCTCCCCTAGGGCCAGCGCACATCCCAAGGGTGGCCGAGAGCTTCATCCACCAAGAATATCCCGAAGAAGAAGAAGCGGATCGCGACTCCTTCCTTCCCTTCTCGGAATTTAGATTCTGATTCTTGGTGGTTAGTTTCCTTTCTTCTCACTTGATCTTCTAGTTGTGCCTTTAGAGAATCTAGTAGTTCTCGTCGGCACAAAACTCGAGACTTTGCGAAGTCATCCCGAAGAGAACTCGGCGTGGACGCGAATAGAGGCGGAGCTTCTAAGGGACGCTACGGTTGGATCTCGTCCCTTTCTTCGAGTTACGAGAGGTACAAAGTAAATTAGTTTACTTTTCCACAATGTTTTAATTTATGATCATGTCCACACATCATAAGGTTGCATGCTAGATACGTGGTTAAAAATAATTTGAGAAATTATTTTATGCTAACTCTTCCGCTACACGTAAAAATTTAAAATTTTTTTACGAACCCGTATCCTTGTCAACATGCACCCGGTCCAAACAGTGGTATCAGAGCGAGGTTAGTGTTCGACATAATCATATAATTATTTTGTGGAAAACTTTGTCATAATCTCAATTTTGGAAAAAAAATTTCAATTATGGAAACTTTCCAATTATAATAAATTTTAGATTTAGGAATTTCGAAGATTGGAAATCCTCATGAAATTTCACAAACGTTTGAAATATCCTAGTTTCTGAAATTTTATAATAATTGTGATAACTTCCCATCTTTGGAAACTTTCCAATTTTGAAAATTTTTCTATTTTAGAAATTTTCCAATTTTGGAAATATGTAAGTTTTCTTTGTACCAGAAACTTACAATTATTCTGAAAACCTATTATGAAATCTCGCAATTTTGGACACTTTCTTTTAAGAAAGTCTAGACAAATTTATGGACAATTAATTGACAATTAAATTTGAATTGTTTTTTAAATTGTCAACAAAATTCTTTATTTTGGATTGAGCCTCGGGGAGCCGTCCAATTTAAAGTTAGTTGTTGAAATTTAATTTCCCAATTTTTAATGAAATTGTCATGTTTAATTTGGTTACGCTTTCGAAGCGGACCAAATTGAATTTACGACAAATTACTTTTCTTTGGGTATCTGAGCCTCGGGGAGCCACCCTTAGAAAACAATTTGTTGTAATTAATTAAATCCATGAATAAAATATGATTTAAGAGGTGATGCTCTTACATATTGTTGTCTCCAAAATTAATTAGGAAAATGGTTTCCTATAGAGTTTTCTTAAATGAGATTTTCATGAAAATAATATGTAGTTGAATTAAGGGAATTTGTCTTTTAATTTAATAAGATTTGATTTAGAGAAATCAAAGTCTTAAACATATTATTTCCGAAATTGATTATGACAATTTAGGAAATTGTTTCCCAAAATAATTCCTTTAATAAAGTATGAAATTAGAATTAGGAAATCCGGTTCCTAATTCAATTAATGAGACTTGATAAATTAAGTCACACACATACTTTATTAAGGAAATCGTTAGTCATGACATATTTATATGTCATGAATGTGCTTTAAAAGAAAGGATGAGACCCAAAACCCCTTACAAAATATTAAGGCCAACACCTTCCATTAATATGGTTAGAATCGGAGTTTTGTTTCTCGTTTGGGTTGATGGACACATCCATGCCCGGCTTGAACCTCAACATGTTCAAACCATGGAATTAATTTATGAATAATATAGTAGGAGTCAGAGGTCAATCCTTAGTTTTGGTTGTTGGACACATCCTAGCCTGACTAAGCGGTTGAATGAGCTCCAACCATATTAAAACTATTTCTTGATTAATGGGTCAGCCTTAAGCTTGGAGCATCGATTTGTTGTGCCACAGCCAAGGTCGATGTAAAGAGAGGTGCAGTTGGGTGCTATGTACATTGTTACATACTTGTTAATGAGTTAACAACCCAATGATTTATGCAAACATTCAATTAGTTGATAGCATAAAGTGATAGTTACATATATGTGATGTGTAATCGGTATAATTACCTACCTTCATAGCTAAGAATAACTTGATGGTCACAGCCATGATTGTTTTTATCTATGGTTGGATATCAACCTATTTGGAGATGCTCCTATAATCTCCCGAATTGATAAAAAGGGTTATTCAATTTGAAAATAAATAGGATTTTTAATTAATGTATATTGATACATTCTTTATCATCTTCTCACATAAGCTCAATTTGTATTTCTAGGTTAATCACTCGATCATGTCTTCTCTGAATTTGCGTTCCATTTTGGACACCAATAAACTGACTGGGCCGAACTTCATGGACTGACTTCGAAACCTGAGGATAGTCCTCAAGGCAGAGAAGCTTGCTTATGTCATTGAAGATCAACTTCCCAACCGTCCACCAGAGGGTGCAACTCCAGAACAGTTAGTGGCCTATCAGAAACATGTGACTGATTCTGAACTTGCGAGTTGCATTATGCTAGCCTCTATGGTACCTGAGTTGCAAAAGCAGCATGAGCATATGGATGCTTATACCATCATCTTCCATCTTCATGAGTTGTTCGAAGAGCAGGCGAGATCCGAAAGGTTCGAAGTCTCCAGACTCCTCTTCACCTCTAAGATGCAGGAAGGCACTTTTGCCTCACAATTTGTGTTAAAGATGTTGGGGTACAT
>JAGFNQ010003189.1:28174-57340 GCA_024364735.1 Boesenbergia rotunda | reverse complement strand
GCCTTCAGCATGTTGATTAACTCAGGAATGGTAGTCTCCAGCTGTTCATCCGATAGTTCATCACAAATTGTGAACAACTTTTGAGCAGACAATTCAGAATTAAGTCAATACTTAGTTCATGATCCATTGCAAAGCCGAGTGTGCCCAGTCGCTCAATGTACCCCAACATCTTTAACACGAATTGTGAGGCAGAAGTGCCTTGCTGCATCTTTGAGGTGAAGAGGAGTCTGGAGACCTCGAACCTTTCGGATCTCGCCTGCTCTTCAAATAACTCATGAAGATGGAAGATGATGGTATAAGCATCCATATGCTCATGCTGCTTTTGCAGCTCAGGTACCATAGATGCTAGCATGATGCAACCCGCCATTTCAGAATCGGTCACATGTTTCTGATAGGCCAACAATTGGTCTGGAGTTGCATTCTCTGGAGGATGGTTGGGAAGTTGATTTTCAATGACATAAGCAAGCTTTTCCGCCTTGAGGACTATCCTTAGGTTTTGAAGCTAGTCCATGAAGTTCGGCCTAGTCAGTTTATTGGTGTCCAAAATGGAACGCAAATTCAGAGAAGACATGATCGAGTGATTAACCTAGAAATACAAATTGAGTTTATGTGAGAAGATTGATTAAAGAATGTATCAACATACATTAATAAAATCCTATTTATTTTTCAAATTGAATAACCCTTTTTTTCAATTCGGGAGATCGTAGGAACATCTCCAAATAGGTTGGAATCCAACCATAGATAAGAACAACCATGGCTGTGGCCATCAAGTCATTCTTTGCTATGAAGGTAGGTAATTATACCGATTACATATCACATATATGCAACTATCACATTATACTATCAACTAATTGAATGTTTGCATAAATCATTGGGTTGCTAACTCATTAACAAGTATGCATCATATACATAACACCCAACTGCACCTCTTTTCGCATCGACCTTGGCTGTGGCACAACAAATCGATGCTCCAAGCTTAAGGCTGACCCATTAATCAAGAAATAGTTTTAATATGGTTGGAGCTCATTCAACCGTTTAGTCAGGCTTGGATGTGTCCAACAACCATAACTAAGGATTGACCTCTGACTCCAACTACATTATTCATAAACTAACTCCATGGTTTGAACATGTTGAGGTTCAAGTCGGGCATGGATGTGTCCATCAACCCAAACGAGAAACAAAACGCCGATTCTAACCATATTAATGGAAGGTGTTGGCCTTAATATTTTGTAAGGGGTTTTGGGTCTCATCTTTTCTAAGCACATTCATGACATTTGTCATGACTAACGATTTCCTTAATAAAGTATGTATGTGACTTAAGTTATCAAGTCTCATTAATTGAATTAGGAACCGGATTTCCTAATTCTAATCTCATACTATATTAAAGGAATTGTTTTGGGAAACAATTTCCTAAATTGTCATAATCAATTTCGGAAATAATATGTTTAAGACTTTGATTTCTCTAAATCAAATCTTATTAAATTAAGAGGCAATTCTCTTAATTCAACGACATATTATTTTCATGAAAATCTCATTTAAGAAAACTCTATAGGAAACCATTTCCTAATTAATTTTGGAGACAACAATATGTAAGAGCATCACCTCTTAAATCATATTTTATTCATGGATTTAATTAATTACAACAAATTGTTTTCTAAGGGTGGCTCCCCGAGGCTCAGATACCCAAAGAAAAATAATTTGTTGTAAATCCAATTGGACGGCTCCTCGAGGCTCAATCCAAATCAAACATGACAATTTCAATTAAAAATTGGGAAATTAAATTACAACAACTAGCTTTAAATTGGACGGCTCCCCGAGGCTCAATCCAAAATAAAGAATTTTGTTGTCAATTTAAAGACCAATTCAAATTTAATTGTCAATTAACTGTCCATGAATTTGTCTAGACTTTCTTAAAAGAAAGTGCCCAAAATTGCGAGATTTCATAAATTGGTTTTCAGAATAATTGTAAGTTTCTGTTACAAAGAAAACTTACATATTTCCAAAATTGGAAAATTTCAAAAATTAGAAAAATTTCCAAAATTGGAAAGTTTCCAAAGATGGGAAGTTTTCACAATTATTATAAAATTTCAGAAACTAGAAAATTTCAAAAGTTTGCGAAATTTCATGAGGATTTCCAAACTTAGAAATTCCTAAATCTAAAATTTATTATAATTGGAAAGTTTCCATAATTGAAATTTTTTCCAAAATTTAGATCATGACAAAGTGTTCCGCAAAATAATTATATGATTATGTCGAACACTAACCGGCTCTGATACCACTGTTGGGACCGGGTGCATGTTGACAAGGATACGAGTTCGTAAAATTTAAAATTTTTTCGTGCAGCGGAAGAGTTTGCATAAAATAATTTCCTAAATTATTTTAACTTCGTATCTAGCATGCAACCTTATAGTGTGTTGACATAATCATAAAATAAAACTTTGCGGAAAAGTAAACTAATTTACTTTATACCTTTCGTAACTCGAAGAAAGGGACGAGATCCAACCGTAGCGTCCCTTGGAAGCTCCTCCTCTATTCACGTCCACGCCGAGTTCTCTTCGGGATGACTTCGCAAAGTCACGAGTTTTGTGCCGACGAGAACTACTAGATTCTCTATGGCACAATTTAGAAGATCAAGAGAAAAATTAGGAAACTAACCAACGAAGTAACGGAATCGAATTCCGAGAAGAGAGGAGTCGCTATCCGCTTCTTCTTCTTCTTATTCGGGTTCTCCTTCTTCTTGAAGCTCACGGTAACACCTTCTAATGGAGGAGTTGCGCCGGCCCTAGATGAAGGATGAAGCTTCAAGGTGCGCCGGCCCTAATTCACCAAGTGGGCGCCGGCCCTAGGCAAGAGAGGGAGAAGGAGAAGAGAAGAGAGAGAGAGGGAGAGCTCTTATTCAATTACTTGATTCGCTATAAGGGCTTTCCTTTGGTTCCTTTATATAGTAGCAACTCCTTTGCTAAGTCTCTCTCTAAACCAAATTAACGGAATTAACAGAATTAGTTATAAGAAATTTATCTTATAAATTCTCTTATTAATTATTCCGTTTAAGCCGAGTCTTATTATAACTAATTTATAATAAAACAAATTCTTCTTCTCTTTAAATTATGGAATAAATTTTATAAGAAATTTATAAACTTTCTTATTATGGAAAAATCAATTCTTAATTGATTAAAATAAACCAATTCATGGATTATTTTAACTTCCATAAAAGGAATAAATTTCTACAAATTTATTTATATAAATTTCTTTATACAAATTTATTTATCCATAATTTATAAAACAAATCATACTAGATTTATTTTATTAATTAAACCAAATAAATTGATTTAATTCCCTTTAATGGCCGGCCACCACAAGGAGGGTTAGCAACCTCTTTGGCCGGCCAAACCAACCCGAACCGGTCGCGAATTAAACTCATTTAATTCGCCCAATAAGCCTTCAAAAGACTTAGCCATTTTTAGCTTCCATTGCGCCTCTGATTAACTCAGATTCGACTTATTTCTCTTGATCGGAAAATCCAATTTTCAACTCGTTTTAAATCCCTCGGATTACTCGTAGTGCGTGTGACTAAATAGGCTTTCGATTTATGTTGGCCGTCTATAATCAACTAATTATAGAACGATCATGAGTGGCACCTAGTAGTACATCATGATCCCCAATTAATCGAAAGATCAACGGTTTGACCTCAGACGAAATTATTCTGAAACCCTTCAGCAGCTCTAATGAATCGTGCCCCATTCCCTTCACCACCTTATACCCACTTGGTTCAGGACACGGTCTATTTGTGTCAGTCCCCACTAGGCTGACTACGTCACACCTAGCCCAAGTAATGTCTTTCTCGTCCTTTGGATTTCTAATTACTCTCATGTATTTAAGAGACTCGCACTCTTAACATGATATACTCTGGCCAGAGGTTTTTGAGTAACAATCCGATGATAGGCCTGGGTATACATCTCCTCGCAAGGAGTGTTGAATCATTTGTAGGCTGTTCAAACATTTTCGGGCACTTTGGCTTATACCCAATCATCCTGGGTCCACACTTCCTTGGAGATGCTTGCTTAAGATGTTAAAGTATAAGTCTCCATGACCAAGATGACTTGAACACCGCAAGTCAAAGGAACATCGCACTTAAGCTGCAGTAAGAACTTCATTGATATATCTACATGTAGATTCCCATATGAAGTCTTACAGCTAGTCACTCCAATGAACTAGTTCCCTTAACTAGCATCCATGTTTATCTCCGGATATCCCAATGTCACCAGCCAGTGAGAATCAGCTGATTAGAGAATAACCCATGCTAGTCTCAACAGAATTGATAGTGTCCGTTTTTATCAATTCATCGACTAGGGATAATTTCAATACTTCACAATTGCACATTTAGAGATAATCACTAGTTGTGATCCCATCACAAATTCTCTTATGCTGTGAATTGTATTGCGGACATTTAGTAGATGAGTTTAAGATCTCAATCAAATACACAAACATGTATACTCAAATAGTGAATTATCATTTATTAGAATAAATGTTTACAATCATAAGGCGATTGCCTTAGGACACTTCTCTCATATTACTAACAGAAGTCCATGGCTATGTCTTCCCATTTCCACTCCGGAATCTGTATAGGCTGTAGGACTCCTCCTGGCCTCTGGTGTTCTGCTTTCACTCTTTGGCACGTCAGGCAGGTACTGACATACTTAGCTACATCTCTTTTCATTCCAGACCACCAAAATCTTCTTTTCAAATCCTGGTACATTTTGGTAGAACCCGGATGCATAGAATAGGGAGTTCTATGGGCTTCCTCAAGAATCTTCTTTCTTAGCTCCTCGCTGTTAGGGACACATAGACGGTCTCCGTAATAGAGTATCCCCCTATCAGATACTCTAAACTCTTTACTTCCTCCTTGTAACTCTTGCTTGATCTTTTGAATATCAGAATCTTGCTCTTGCTTTTTCTGTATATCCTTAAGCAGAGTGGACATCAAAGTTGCGCAAGTCTTTCTACTTAACGCATTTGCCACTCTATTTGCTTTTCCTAGGTGGTAGAGGATCTCACAGTCATAATCTTTAACTAACTCCAGCCACCTTCGTTGTCTCATATTCAGGTCCTTCTGAGTGAAGAAATATCTCAGACTCTGGTGATCTGTGTAAATCCTACACTAGACTCCGTAGAGATAATGTCTCCACATCTTGAGGGCAAAGACTATGATGGCTAACTCAATATCATGAGTAGGGTAGTTCTTTTCATAAACCTTGAGTTGTCGGAAGGCATAAGCAATGACTTTGCCTTCTTGCATGAGTACAGCTCCTAGTCCCAACTTTAAGGCATCACTGTATATGTCAAAACTTCTATCACTTTCTGGAATTGTAAGAATGGGAGCACTTGTCAATCTCTTCTTCAACTCAATAAAACTCCGCTCACAATCTTCAGTCCATTCGTACTTCTTATTCTTTCTGGTAAGGGTGGTTAGTGGAGAAGCTATCATGGAGAAGTCCTCCACGAATCTTCTGTAGTACCCTGCTAAACCCAGAAAGCTCCTGATCTCACTAGCATTCTTTGGTCGACCCCAATTACTAACTGCTTCAATCTTTGCGGGGTCTACCATGAATCCTTCCTTGGAAACGAAGTGGCCTAGGAAAGCCACTCGGTCAAGCCAAAATTCACACTTTGAAAACTTGGCATATAACTTCTATTGTTGTAGCGTCTTCAACACTACCCTCAGATGTTCGTCATGTTCTTCCTGAGACATTGAATAGACTAGGATATCATCAATGAAGACTATGACGAACTTATCAAGAAACTCCTTGAATACTCGATTCATTAGATCCATGAACGTTGTAGGGGCATTTGTCACTCAAAAGGGCATGATTAGAAACTCGTAGTGTCCATACCGTGTTCGGAAAGCAGTTCTCGGCACATCACTCTCCTTGACTTTGAGTTGATGGTAAACTAACCCCAGATCTATTTTGGAAAATATCATTGCCCCTTTCAACTGATTAACAAATCATTTATCCTTGGTAAAGGATATCTGTTCTTGATGGTCACCTTATTCAGGGCTCGATAATCTATGCACGTCCGCATAGATCCATCTATCTTCCTGACGAACAACACGGGAGCTCCCCAGGGTGAATGACTAGGGCGGATGAAACCCTTGTTGAGTAACTCCTGTAGTTGTTCTTGCAGTTCTTTCAATTCTGCTGGTGCCATGCGATAAGGTACCTTTGAAATCGGGTTGGTCCCTGGAGCCAACTCAATTTCAAACTCGATTTCCCGACTGGGAGGCAGTCCTGGTAGCTCTTCAGGAAACACCTCCGGATAGTCGCAAACTACCCATACTTCTTCTTTCTTTAACTCTTCTCTTTGCCTTGCATCTACTATATGCGCTAAATAACCAAAACATCCATTATCTAACATCTTGTGAGCTTGTAGGTTAGAAAGAAACCTTTTTGTCTTTCTCTTCGGGTCTCCGACAAACTCAAATGGAAGTTCTGCTTTTGGTGTGAACTTTACTCTTCTTCTGCGGCATTCAATAGCGGCACTGTACTTGCTCAAGAAATCCATCCCTAAGATGATATCATAATCCTTCATGTCAAGGACTACTAAATCACCATAGAGTTCTCGGTTGGAAATTTGAATTGGCACAACTCTTAGCCACTGAGTGGATGCCATGACCTCTCCTCCCGAAGGTAAGGTTGTTAAGAACTTCATCGTTCAACATTTCTGGTGGCCTTTACACTGTTTAAGTAGTGCTCAGTGATCAAAGCACTACTTATCAGTTCTTCGGAGGTTTGTGGCCTCTTAACACCGCTGGCCACATTTAATGCTATCTCAAGCCTTAACATCTTGAGCATTAGCCTGACTATCTCTTTTTCTATGCTAACTAGCTCTGGGCACAGATGAGCTAACCGATTAAACTTCTTCACTGCTTCATCCACGGATAAGTCTCCTTGTCTGAACTCTGTGAATTCGTCGTAATGCTTGTTGGTTACTCGCATGTGAAAATATTCTTCGAAGAACTCAGTCTCGAAGTCGGTCCATGTCATCTAGCTGACATTTCTCTTGGCCTTGACTCTCTCTCACCACCTTCTAGCATCTCCGGTAAGGCAGAAGGAGGCACACTTTATCTTCTCTACCTCAAGCCAGTCCAATAGCTCTACTATGCTTTCCAATGTTTTGAACCACGCTTGAGCATCCCACAGTTCGCTTGTGCCTGAGAAGTTCCTGTTGGGACTGGGTGCATGTTGACATGGATGCGGGTTCGTAATTTTAAAATTAATTACGTGCAGCGGAAGATTTAGCATAAATAATTTCACAAATTATTTAACCACACATCTAAGCATGCAACCTTATATTGTGTAGACATGATCATACATTTAAAATTTTGCAGAAAGTAAACTAATTTACTTAGTACCTCGCGTAACTCGAAGGAAGGGACCAGATGCAAGCGTAAGCGTCCCTTGGAAGCTCCGCCTCTATTCGCGTCCACGCCGAGTTTTCTTCAGGATGACTTCGCAAAGCCACGAGTTTTGTGCCGACAAGAACTACTAGATTCTCCAAAGGCACGACAAGAATACCAAGAGAGAGATAGAATGACTAACCACCAAACGAAGAACGGAATCAAGATTCCGGGAGGAAGGAAGGAGTTGCGCCCGCTTCTTCTTCTTCTTCGGCAGCTGCTTGGTGGTGGCTGAAGCTCACGGCAAAAAGGGGTTCCCCCTTTTAGGGCCGGCGGCACTAGAGGAGGGAGAGGGAGAGAAGGAGAGAGAGAGAGGGCTTGTTTCCTTGATCTCTTAGATTAATCTCCAAGCCTTGCCTTGGTTCCTTTATATAGTAGCCTCTCAATCGCCAAGTCTCCTTTTTATGGAATAAATTTTCATAAGAAATTTATCATATAAATTTTTCTATGAATTATTTCATCATGCCAAGTTTTTATCATAATTTAATTTATAATAAAAACAACCATGTCTCCCTTTTTATTATGGAATAAATTTTCACAAGAAATTTATTATATAAATTTTTCTTATCATGGAAAAATCAATTCATAATTGATTTTATAAAATAAAATAAACTATTCAAAGTTTATTTTAATTTCCATGAAAATAATAAACCAAACTTCGGTTTATAAAATTTTATATATATTATCCATAATTTTATAAAACAAACCACGCTCGGTTTATTTTATAATTTGAACCAAACAATTTGGTTCTCCCCTTTTAATGTGGCCGGCCAAACAAAGAGGGTAGGGACCCTCTTTGGCCGGCCAAACCCAAGCCAGGACCGTATGAATTAAACTCATTTAATTCGTCCAATAAGCCCTCAAAAGACCTAGCCATTTTAAGCTTCCGATGCGTCTCTGAAAAATTCAGATTCGACTTATCTCTGTTGATCGGAAAATCCAATTTTTAACTCGTTTTAAATCCCTCGGATTACTCGTAGTGCGTGTGACTAAATAGGCTTTCGATTTATGTTAGCCGTCTATAATTAACCAATTATAGAACGATCATGAGTGGCACCTAGTAGTACATCATGATCCCCAATTAATCGAAAGATCAACGGTTGACCTCAGAAATTATTCTGAAACCCTTCAGCAACTTTAATGAATCATGCCTCATTCCCTTCACCATCTTATACCCACTTGGTTCAGGACACGGTCTATGTGTGTCAGTCCCCACTAGGCTGACTACGTCACACCTAGCCCAAGCAATGTTTTTCTCGTCCTACGGATTCTAGTTACTCTCATGTTTCTGAGAGATTCATACTCTGAACATGTGATGCTCTGGCCAGAGGCTTCGAGTAACAATCCGACGATAGGCCTTGGGTATACATCTCCTCGCAAGGAGTGGTGAATCCTTTGTAGGCTGTTCAAACATCTTCGGGCACTTCGGCTTATACCCAACCATCCTGGGTCCACACCTCCTTAGAGATGCTTGCTTAAGATGTCAAAGTATAAGTCTCCATGACCAAGATGACTTGAACACCGCAAGTCAAAGGAACATCTCACTTAAGCTGTAGTAAGAACTTCATTGACATATCTATATGTAGATTACCATATGAAGTTTTACAGCCAGTCACTCCAATGAACTAGTTCCCTTAACTAGCATTCATGTTTATCTCCGGACATCCCAATGTCACCAGCCAGTGAGAATTAGATGATTAGAGAATAACCCATGCTAGTCTCAACAAAATTTATAATGTCCGTATTTATTAATTCATCGACTAGGGACAATTTCAATACTTCACAATTGCACATGTAAAGATAATCACTAGTTGTGAATTTATCACAAATTCTCTCATGCTGTGAATTGTATTGCGGACATTCAGTAAATGAGTTTAAGATCTCAATCAAATACACAAACATGTATACTCAAATAGTGAATATTCATTTATTAAAATAAATGATTAAATTCATAAGGCGATTGCCTTAGGACACTTCTCTCACAATGCTAACAGTTCCCTGGCTTTAGTTTCTGCCACTGGAAGAGGTATGCTTCTTGCCTTACCCCCCCCCCCCCCCCTTGTCAGGACTACAGATATAACCGATGGGTCTTCGGTCACAACTAGTGCCACTACATTCGTGACCTGTGGGGTAACAGGAGCGGCCTGCTGGTTAGCCATCATGGTGACAATAACTTGCTGTTGTTATGCTAACTGTCTTTGTAGCTGCGCCACCACCTCTGAGAGATTTGGTGGTGGTACTGACTCTGCCTCTTGCCCTCTAGGAGCATGCTCCTCATTTTGGGCCTTTCTAGGATGTCCCCTTGCCAGTCTCTTACTATATATCATAAAGAGGATAATGGCATTACCCTCTTACCCGCTAGGAGCTCGCTCCTCATTTTGGGCCTTTCTAGGCCATTCTCTTACTATATATCATAAAGAGGATAATGACATTACCCTCTTGCCCTCTAGGAGCTCGCTCCTCGTTTTAGGCCTTTCTAGGACGTCCTCTTGACATTCTCTTACTTTATATCATCTAGGACGTCCTCCAGACATTCTCTTACTTTATATCATAAAGTGGGTAATGACATTTCTTCAATAAGGACATTTCATTACTTCACTATCATCCTACTCATATCATCATACTCATATGGCATATGTCATATCACCATACTATCATCATACTCATATCATCATAATCATATAACATATGTCATATCATCATACTGTCATCATACTCATAATAGCATTACTTATCATGCATATAATAGCATATGTTAAGACTAACAGTCAAATAAATACATGTATATAAAAACTAAACATATGCACTTTCTTACTTGGTAGGAGGCAGGATTGATGTTTGATGTCAATGTGGCAGAAGGGCGGAACTTACTCTGATACCAAACCTGTAACGACACTCTCTTGCTAACTTTGACCTTATAGGGTCGTTACGTTGACTTTACTCCTAGACCTCTTCGTTGCAAGACTGAAGCACTAACCATCAGCCCTACAACACTTTTTGTTTTACACTGGCACCAGTCGACTGATATCCTGCCAGTCGACTGGTGCAGTTGACTGTATCTGGGATTCACTCGCCCGAATGTTTCTCTTCCCTCGACCAGTCGACTGATACCTGCATCAGTTGACTGATATGCCTGGAACTACAGTTTCCAGGTTTCAGAAAGACCGTTCAAGTATATATATACATTCTACTTCAACTACACAACAAGATTATAGACTCACAAACATAATAACCATAATCATACTCCATTTGCATGCATTTTAAACTCCAAATTAACTACTCAAACTTAAAGTCTTTACGGAAGTAAACTGTTGGATCGAGAGAACCGATAGAGGGGGGGTGAATATCGGAAAGCGTTCGGATTTAAGATAGAGAATTTGCACAGCGGAAGATAAAAACAAAACACGCGAACACAGTAATTTTTTACTTGGTTCGGAGCCTAGGTCAACTCCTACTCCAAGGCCCACGATCGTTGATCATTTACTTTGGGCAATTCTATATGAGGCACAAAAAAAACAGTTTACAGTTTTGAGTTACAAATATAGCACAGTAAACTTAACAAATAAAAAGAAAACTCTTCTTTTACCGACGCCCGATGTAGGTTGTCTTTTTGGAGCAGCGGGAAGTCGTCGGCTCGAGTTGGGAGGTTTCCGGAGCGAGGCGCGAGAGCAGAAGAGCGTAGAAGCGTTGATTGAAAGTGTTGCTTGAGCCTTGGGGTCGAGGGCCCTTTATATAGGGCCTGGGGGCGCCCGGAACGTCGGGGGCGCCCCCCACGTGTCACTCGATCCGCCTCGGTCTCGGTCAGCTTCTGATCCCTTCAAACTCGGGATCAGATCTTGACCGGGGCGCCCGAGACGCTGGGGGCGCCCGGGTTGACCGGGTCAAACTTTATCCCTTGGCTTCGCTGGCTTGAGCTTCGATGACTTGCTATTGGGGGCGCCCGGAGCGCTGGGGGCGCCCGGGAGCAGCGGGGGCACCCGGGAGCACGGGGGCGCCCGGGAGTTGAGCTGTCGAAGCTTGCTTTGCTTTCTTGTGTTTTGTGTTTACCTTGGGGGCGCCCGGGACACTCCAGGCGCCCCTGGTCAGCTGTTGCCTCGTTCCTTTGAGGCTCTCTGAGCTGCAGACACTCGTTCCTTCGGTCCTGCATCCAGGGTTAGTCCAAAACACAATAAAACAATAAAATATTAGTTTATACAGCCTTAGCTGTTTTGGTTCTGAATTTGGGTCTCCAAAATGGAGCCCTAGGTCGAACCGACGCCTACTGTTCCCTCGACAAGGAACGCGTCCTCACCTACTCCTCTCGGGAGAATGTACCTGATGCCAACCGCTCCTCTGGTTGGACTTTTGCCTAGCGGTCCTTCGCCAGGTCTTGGATACCGAGCTGTCCTTCGTTCGGTGCTTAGCAGTCCTTCGCTAGGGCTTTATATCCTGGCATTCCTTCGCCAGGTGCCTAGCAATCCTTCGCTAGGGCTTTGTTTCCTGGCAGCCCTTCGCCAGGTGCCTAGCAGCCCTTCGCTAGGACTTTTCCTGCAAACTTGAGTAACATTGTTAGATCACCAATAAACTTAACTTTGAATCCTTTGCCAATATCAAAACAAGGTTCGATATGGTGCTTCCTGCATCAACATTGTAACGCCCACTTTTTTTTTTCCTAAGCGGCGTTACGTTAACATGCTTAGGGCATGTAGACATCATAAGACAGCGGAATAACTTTAACTTATACATGCCCTATCACCATTCCTAACTTAATAACATGGGAACCTTAGCACATTAACTTTGAACTTAAGCATCATATCATGTCATACATAACATCATATCATAGGTTCCAGAAGTCATTATTCAAACATATAAGTAACCGAGGTGAAGTTCTAGCATCAACAGTAAACATATGGTTTCCTGGGCCAAGTCACTACTACACACATGCGTTCTTGCCCTCCTGCTGCTTCCATCATTGTCCCCTTGAATGATCTGCAGTATAAGGAAATAAGACTGTAAGCACACAGGCTTAGTAAGACTCTTTCCTACTCACAAAAACCATTCATCATTCATCATCTCATAATGAGCACATGAAACATTAACATACTTGGTGCTCTACTTAGAACATAACATCTTACATCACTTATCGTATACATAGCATGGCATTAACATAAACATAGTAAACATTCTAAACCTTATATGATACATGGCATAAACATAAACATAGTAAACATTCTAAGCATGGCATGATACATAGCATAAACATAAACATAGTGAACATTCTAAGCATGGCATAATACATGGCATAATACCTATCATATCATATGAACATCTTCTTAACAGAATCATGGCATAGTTCATTCATTCTCATGCATATTTCTTAATATAAACGTAAGCATAAAATCTTATCACATAGCATAATGCATAACATGAATGGATGCATGAGTGGAATGCATATACATAAGGATGCTTAACTTTTAAAAACATACTTTTAAATGCTTAACATAATCATCATAACATCATTTGGGGTCCCCGGCTTGTACCACATACATACATCATAGCGCGCATCCCTAGCAAGTCCGAGGTCACGAGCCCCGACCTACTAGGGTAAGGACAGCATAGTCGGTAGTCCTCAAACCAAGGCGTTCTTAAGGTGCCCATCCCTGTTGCATAGCTCCGGTAGTGCCAGAACCGTGGACAGCTTCGGTAGTCCAAAACTGGGGCGTTCTTAAGGTGCCCATCCCTTGGACCCATACTTCGGTCCGGTACAAGCCAATACATAAAGTAAAATACTTTTCATGTTTCATCATTCATAAGACATTCATAGCATAACCATGTTACATAAAGCATGACTTAACACATGCTTGTCCTTTCATTGTTTATTCTTATTGCATAACATCATGATGCCTGTAAGGCATAAGCATTATCTTCATTCATAAACATGGTATGCATCTTCTTTCATAAGCATGACATACATCTTTATTCATACAACATGGCATGCATCATTCTTATCATGAACATAAACATAACATACTTATCATGGCATCGTTCTTATTATGAACCTAACATAACATACCTATCATAGCATCATTCTTATCATGAACATACTCCTATCATACTTCATCATTCATATCATGAACATAAACCTATCATACTTATCATGGCATCCAGTTATAACCTAAACATTAACCATAAAGCATGGTGCTTAAACCTTAGGGTCATGGTTAACATGATTCCTACCACATGCTTGATCCTATACATATAAATACTTTGTGGTAAACATGAACCATCATTCTTTGAACCCTAACTCCACCCCCAAACCCTAGATCCAAGGCTTGTCCGAAACTTCTAAGGTGGAGTTCCATCAATTCCATAAACATGCAACATAGCATAAGGTAAAGGAACTACCATACATTATTTATAAGACCATAGGAAATCCTTGGGGCTCATGATTAGGGTCAACCCTAACCTTTAGGCCACTTTCCTAGGGCTGGCCGAAACTTATAAGGCCATGGGGGTATGGAAAAATTCCATTAAAATCCCCAATCAATCATTAAACACTAATCACATCTTACCATAGAGCCATTGGAGCCCTTACTTGAAATAAATCATAACTTTTACCCTATTAACCCTTCTTGGCCGAAACTTATAGAGTCTCTAGGCCATGTGAAAATTCACATAATCACCCTCCATCACCCTTATATCATGACAACACATAAAAATATATACTTGAAGTTTAGGACTCAACCCTAACCTTTGGGTCCTTGAGGTTAGCCGAAACTTATAGGGTCTCTAGGGTAATCCAAAAATTCCCAAAAATTATACTTAACCTCTACACATCATAAGGGAATATTAAATAACATTATCATGATTTTTGGCATAATTATAGACCTTTAAATCATGGTGGCCGAAACCCTTAAACTTAGGGTTCTTAGTTTTGTTTCTTTCATGTTGGCCGAAACCCTAGGGTGTCCTAAGGTACTCCAAAAATTCCCAAAAATTATACTTAACCTCTAAACATTATAAGGGAACATTAAACAACATTATCATGATTTTTAGCATAATTATAGACCTTTAAATCATGGTGACCGAAACCCTTAAACTTAAGGTTCTTGGTTTTTCTTCCTTTCAACATCAAATCCAAAAACTAACCAATATATCATGCTAAAAATCATGGAAATCATAAGGAACTATTATACCACAGGTGAGAGAGTCTTACCTTGGGTTTCTTGATTTTTTCGAACCTTGGAAGAGAAGAAAATGGTAAGATCTTTGGACCCTTGAACACCCTTGTCCTTGTATCCTTGGAAGACCCCTTAGATCTTGGAGATGAGACCTTGGTGGAAGTTTTTCCAAGGGAGAGCTCCCTTGAAGGTGTTCGGCTAGGATAGGGAAGGAGGAGGAAGCAATTGCAAAGTAATGGGAAGAAAAGGTAACTCCCAAACCCCCCTATTTATCACCCATTAAGGAGGTAAATGAAGAGTCTCTCCATGACCCTTCATCTTCTTCTAAGACTTAACCAATATCCACTTCATTTCCTCATAACATTCCCTTGCTAGATGAGTTGGTTGGAACCTACATGGTTGTACAAGAGGTCCAAGGTTCAATCCTTGGCTTATGTACCTTTATTTTTATTTTTTTATTTTTATTATTCCTAAATTCCGAAAATCCCCCCTAAAATCACCCATAATTATGCTAATATTCCTAAATAAAATCCTTTTATATTTATATTAATTTTACCTAATTAATACTCATTTTTGAGCCCATTTAAAGCTCATTAGTACCTAATTTCTCGATTTAAATAGGAACATTAGGCTAAGATTTACCCATAATCGTGCTAATATGCCTAATTAAATCATATTTATATTTATACTAATTTTTTTACCTAAAATCCATCTATAATCGTGGTACTAGAAAGCCCATATAAGGCTCATTAGTACTTAGTTTTTCTCAATTTAAATGAGAAAATACGGATTTCTAGGCCACATTTTGTATTAATATTTCTAGATCCCTCGAAAAATTATCTAAACATGCTCAATATTTTAAGAAAATATTAAGAGAATTTTCTGGGTCGTTACAAACATAAACTACTAACATAAACTCAAAAGAAAATACTCATAAAGTTCTATTGTTTAGAGTTTTAAACGCTAAACAAAACTCATCCCAAAGGATCCTACTCCACGGTTCCGCCGCCACTGACATGAATCATTCATCCTTGAGCCTCCTTGCCTTACATATTCCCTTTACCTTTATCTGCAGTAAAAGGATGCAACTATAAGCAAATAGCTTAGTAAGTAGATACCTATCTCACAAAAACATGCAATCGATATCAAACATGCTCTTGGTCAAGAATGCTTGCTTTTAAACATATGTACTGAAAATGCTATGCTTAAAATGAATAAGCTCATGAATACACTTGTAACAAATGTTTGCATTTGGAAACTTTGCTTGAAATGAAAAATGTGTAACATGCTTGAAATGATTTCTTGCTTTTGAAAAACTTGAAACTTATACACTTATACTTCTTATACTTCAAAATAATAAACATCCTCCTTTTGGGCCCGACATAGTACCAATGTGCGCATCCCTAATAGGTTCGGGGTAGCTAGCCACCGAATCCTAATAGGATGTCTTACTAGCTCACCTAGATCTCATGGGCCTCGGCCCGATACATGCAAAAAAGACCTCGGTCTTTCAAAGTAATATACTTAACTTGTACTCATGCTTGTATTTAAAATGCATAACTTACCACCTAAAAAAGTAATGTTCCCAAAGCTTGTTTTAGGACACAACAAGACCTCGGTCTTGTTTCTTATCTCATTTCATAGTCCTAGAACTCGTTCTAGGGCTTAGTAAGACCTTGGTCTTACTCAGAACATCGATATCGAACACCTTGCTTGCCGAAATCACAAAACCTCGCGTTTGGGCAAATCAAGACCTTGGTCTTGCTATATTAGGATCACATCATACAAAAGACTTAAAAATCATGTTTAAAACTCATTAGAGAACTACTTTTACTACAGGTGAGAGGTCTACTTACATCCTTACACTTAGGACCCACTATACCGACGTAGGATCTAGCGTGGTACTACTCGTCTACTTCCTTCGCACGATCTGGATCTTGAGCGCAAGAAAAGAAGGGGAGAAACCCTTGTTCTCTTCTTGTTTTCGGCAAGGAAGAAGAAGAATGAGAAACTCTTGGTTTTCCCTTCTTCTATTCCTTTATATACTAAGTGGATGTTGAAGCATCACTCATAAAAGATGCTTACTATCACATATCTAATATCGATTCCATATTCTAACAAAATAATCACTAGCTTGATTGGAAACTTCCAATAACCCTCACCTTAAGTCATGGGTTCGAATCCCTTCTCTGCCCCTTTTAAAAGAAAATTTTAATTTATTTTTGTTTATTTTGGAAAAAAAATTCTGAAAAATTTTGGTGTTACAGTCAGTACATCCAAGGCCTAAGCACGGGAAACACCTGTCCACTAATGGTCTCCTTTCCGGACTTTCCGGAGGCAGAGAATCCCGTCTTACAGTGCACGTTTGTACAATAAAAAATATACAGAAATTAAGTGCAGAAAAGTAAAAGCAAACCAAAATATAAAAGGTCGAAGACTCGGCCGATCCAGAATTCCAAAGTGTCGCGCACTTCCTCCTGGAGCCTCCTTGGTCGCAGAGCTTCGTCTTTAGCGCTTTGTCATCACTCAGGAAGCTCAGAATGATATTCAAATTGTTGTTATGAGTTGAGGGGTCGAAGCCCCTTTTATAGGCTTGTTACTGGGCACCTGTGTTCAATGAGGCGCCTCATAGAGCCTGGTCAAACCTCATCTTTGCGCTGAACTCACAGCAGTCGATAAGGTTATCAACCAGGGCGCCCTAGACATATAGGCCGCCTGAATGATTGAGGCGCCCTGTATCACTGAGGTGCTTGTTTCATTGAGGTGCCCTGGTTAATGGGGGCGCCTAGTACCCTATTTTCCATCCATGTTGTGTGTTTGTTTGCCTGCTTTGTCTTCAATTTTAGGTACCTGCAAGATACATAAATACAAGGCAAACACATATATAAACATAGCCTTAGCAAAATGGTTCTGACTTCGGATTTTCATGAAACTCTAGGTCGAACCGACGCCTAAGTTCCCATCCCGGGGAACACGCCTTTCACCTACTCCTCTCAGGAGACGTTTGCCACCCAGCCCATCCGATTGGACTTTTGTCCAGCTTTACTCACCAGGACTTTTGCCCAATCCTATGACCAGGACTTCGTGCCCAGTCCATGACCAGGACTTATTGCCCAATTCCACAAATCAAGACTTAGTGCCCAACCCTCAGTCAGGTCATCGGTGCCCAGCCCTCGGCCAGGACTTAGTGCCCAATTCCACGAACCAGGACTTAGTGCCCAACCCTCGGTCAGGTCTTAGGTGCCCAGCCCTCGGTCAGGACTTATTGCCCAATTCTACGAACTAGGACTTAGTGCCCAACCCTCTGTCAGGTCTTAGGTGCCCAACCCTCGGCCAGGACTTACTGCCCAATCCATGATCAGGACTTAGTGCCTAGGTTAACTAGGACTTTTCATCACTTTAGTCCAGTTTTCTTGACTACCCTTCCCTTGTTCAATGTATCACTGACTTAAGCATATTGTCAAACATTGAAACACATAGAGGAGGACATCACTGATGCATCTTGAACCAACAAGGCGCCCTAGCTACGATATATAAAGGGGTTCACCCCCTTGGTTTCCAACACAACTTCTTTCAACGCATTCTAACAAGCGCTCTGCTCCGAAATGCTCCATTCTCAAGATTCAATCGACAATGACGAACCACGGCTCTGACTTTCTAAATCTTCCGATCGTCAGTATAATTTTCTTTTAATTGTTGTATCTTAAGATTCTATATTTGTACTCAAGTTGTAACATCTTTTATGCAATATAGAATTGCCCGTTGTAAACGGTCAAGGATCGTGGGCCTTGGAGTAGGACCGATTGCGACTCCGAACCAAGTAAAAACAAACGTGTTAGCGATTGTTTTTCTTTTCCGCTGCGCAATTACTCTTAAGTTTTTCAAAAAATTTATCGATCGATATTCACCCCCCCCTCTATTGATTCAAATCGATCCCACAATACCGGTAGATATCACCGCTAAACATGTTATAACGACAAAAGAAGAAAATATATCTGAATTATTATTCTGACCATGGGGACAATCTGCTTTCTAATGTCCAGACTGCTTGCTCACAAAGCACTTGCCTTTCAACTTCTTTATGCAACTCTGAGGTCCCTATAATCCTGCTACTTTCTTTGCCCCAGCATATTTCTTCTTCTTCTTTCCTTTCGGTTTAGATGTAGAAACCTCTTGAGCAATGAAAGTCTGCGAGCTCTGAAGAGAAAACACCTCTGTCGTCTCAAGTTCTGTTAGAAGTTCTGCCCACGAATACGAACGCTTGTCCATATTGTAGCTTAGGCGAAACTTCTCAAAACTCTTTGGTAGAGATTGGAGGATGAGATCGACCTGGGTTTCCCCATCGATTTGTGCTCCAAGGATTTCCATCTCTTTCAGCCATGCCATCATTTTGAGAATATGTTCCCTTACTGGCATACCCTCAACCAAGATGGTTGTTGTCAAGTTCTTCATGACCTCCTGCCAAGCGGCTCGATTTTAATGCCCGAAGAGTTCATCGAGTTTGGATGTTTTATCACTGGTAATGGAAGAAGCCTGATTTTGATGACACTCAGTCGTCTTGTCTGCTTCTAACCATTTCCTAAAATATTCAAACTCCTTTCATCATTAATCTCGCTAGGTTTTTCGGCACAGAACTCGACAAGATCACATTTGGGTTCCTTGGCAATTGAGACAAAGTCCAGATTTAATTCCCAATCCATATTATCATTAGGGGCATTTATTTGGTTTTCTCTTTGAACTAGGTCAAGTGGGTCTAGATCCATTTTAAAACACCTGAGAATCACAACAATCACACACATTAGTTTTTGAAAATAAATTGACTCCTCAAAACAATAAATTTTCAAAAACAACCAACTCCTCAAAACACCGAGAATTTCGCATGCCACGATGGTGTGGACGTATACGAATTCTACATTTGTGAGAGGAGGTTTTACCCATTAAGTTTACTATCTTGTCATCTTAGCTTTCTAACAAGTAAAATTAATAGTTGGTCCTCTTCGACCCTACAAATAATAGCAGTGACTCCGATAGGGAGGATACTATTATTTGCATCTAAGTGTTCACCATTACACAACACTAAGAAAATTTATTTCCGATTATGTGTCTTCCGATGGGGAAGTACACACGCTCTTCAATAATTTCCTATAGTCTGTTCTGACCTAGTGATTCGCAGAACAAGCCCATCCGATGGGGAGAAAGGCACTCAGAGCCGACGCGCAGACCTGTTCGCATCACTTGTCATATTGTAATGGAGGCCATGGGACCCTTAGGGTCCCTCTCCCACATAGTTATTTATCTTGAGGATTTTCACATACACACACACAACAAACACATAAACCAATATAATAAACAACGAAAAATCCTAGATTTTTCCAACTATTATGGCCTTGGTCTCCAATGTGCCTCTAGTCGTGTCACCACCTCGTCCACTCCATCCTTTCCATGTGCAAGCCACCATGAAGGAGTCTCCGAGCCGAGATTACTAGCTACTTATTTACATCCATTGATCCTATACTCCACAAAGGAGTGTACATGTAATCTAGATCAAAAGTAAATAAAAGCTTGGCTAAACAGGTGTCATATTTAATTACAAAAATTAAATACCTAATTTAGCCTCATCAACCCCGAGGATTTAATTAATTACAAAACACAAAATCAATCACATACAATTGCCATTAATGCCATAATAGTTGGAATCTAGTGCCTGCAACAAAAAGTTAGCCTATGCACATCTAAATATTATCTAGCATAAATAAAGTACATGATAATGTGCTGAAAATTAACCGAATCTTAAATACATAAAACCAGAAACCTTGCTCTGATACCAATTGATGGGACTAAACCCTTGTATGGCTTGAGGGTTTCTTAAGCAACCACGAGGTCGAACATGTGAGGCCTCTCTATGTCTATGGATTAAAAATTTAATCCCAATAGAGACCCGTCTCCCAAACGACCGTCTCATCATCGTGTCAATTAATTCAAGTCACAACTTAGCCAAAACCAAAGTTAAGGCCTTGTAACTTTCTGAATTAATCGATCGTAGAAAAGTCGACGAATGAATGGCCGGTTCTTGTGTTTATTATCGGGGTCCATAACATGATTAATTATTGACATTAATTAACACATAATTAAACTACGATAATTAATCAAAGCACATGCAATAATAAAACCATGCATGAAATAACAAGAAAACAAAAGGAGCTAGGGAGAGGTATACCTCGCCTTTTACCTTGCAGTCTTCTGCCTTATGACCCTCCCCTCTTGGACGTCGTGTGGTCGACGAGCTACCAAGATGCGGAGTCACTGAAGCTTGCCACTTAATCCTTCTTCTTTTCTCTTCCTTTCATTGCGCCAACAAAGAGGAAACCCTAGAATTAGGGTTTCAATACCACCGACCACCCTTCAAGGAAGAAGAAGACTTTGTGGAGAAGAAGTGCTCCTCTCCTTCGCATACACCCTAGCCAACCCTTCCTTCCTCTTCCTATCTCACGGCAACAAGCTCGCTAGGAAGAAGAGCTCCTCCACTTTCTCCTTTTTCCGGCGACAACACCAAAAAGGAGAACCTTACTTCACCGTCGGCCACCCTTTCCTCAACTTGATTCCGCACGCCACCAAGGAAGAGGACACCTCTCCTTATCTAGCGAGCATCAAGAAGAGAGAAGAAAAGAGAGGGAAGAAGAGAAGTGAAGGAAACCAATGGTTTTTTCTCATCTCCACTGTCGGCGCAACTTGCCTCCCTTGCGCCGACAATCAGCGCCTCCTCCCTCCTCGCTGCACACCAAAACCGGTAGATGAGAGCTCCACCAGTAGCTGTTGGTTCCTGGCAATGATCTCGAAGAGAAGAGAAGAAGAGAGGAGGAAGAAAACCCTTCCTTCTTCACCACCGGGTTTGCCCTAGGGGAGAGGTGGGAGAGAAGAGAGGAGGAGGAGGAGAGAGAGGTTTTAAGGTTTTATAATAGGAATAATTTCCCATTAATTGTGGATTAATTATTAGCCTTGTATCATGACTCCTATGGAGTATTTATATGGCTAAGGTAGGCACCATGAGGAGGAGTTGGTTCTTGGCCCGCTAATGGATCCAAACCCGATCCATTAATGGAGATCCATTCCACTAAAAGATCCCATTGAACTTCCTCACCAACCCCAATATTTTCATATGGGCTCACCTATTATGAGTCGTCCATCTCCCCATGTTTAAAATATCGAATGTCCGATAATTAATTTAAAATACTGATAATTTTAATTAATTATCCTCTTTATCCTTGACTAGTACGACTCAACCTTTTCATCATGTCGGACCATAATCTACTTGCAAGATTTGACATGACAATCCTTTTGAGCTCATCAAGGGGACATCATCATCCCGACTAACCAGGACACGAATTCCCTTAATAATCAACGACACACCATATAATTAATATTATTTCCCAATTTACCGGGCCTATCGATTTAACAGAATAAATCTCGCCCATTGGTAAGTCAAAAAAATAATAATTAATTATACGTGCCCGTTATTATTTTGGGATTAAGAGATCGTACTCCATAATATAAATCCAGGTCTAATCCAATTTATGAAGTCAGTACAAAATTGGATGACCTCTCTTTTGGTCCTACTCAATGCACATAATTAATGGATCGGGTTTGGATCCATTAGCGGGTCAAAAACCAACTCCACCTCATGGTCCCTACCTTAGCCCTATAAATACCCCATAGGAGTGATAACCACCATTTTGTTGATTATTTTCGGCTCTAAAATCCATGTTTAATCCACATTTTATATGCTTAGGTTTGCAATTGTATTAGGTTTCATGAATTTCCTCTATTTTGGCTTTTAATTCAAATCTTTGTATATTCGGGATATTTTTTGGCACTAAATTTGAATATCATTTTGTAGGCTTCAAATGTTCATGGACCTCGATCAAATCGGGTCAGACTTGAGTCAGCATTGGATCCAGATCAAAGGGATCAAGCATCGGATTAATAGGAGCCGTCCATTCCAGAGAACGGCTAGATCTGAGCCATCGGTCAACTGCTGGTCAATCTGAGTTCAAGATAGAATCAATCATGACCATAGATCAGGATCTGAAAATTTCAGGCAAATCAGAAGTAATCTGACCATTGGATCAAGCTCAAGATGTTCTAGACCATCCATTCAAGAAAAGGGAAGATCTGGACCATCCACCACTAATCTGGTTAATCTGAGCTGGGGATAGGTAAATCAAGACCATTGATTGGGATCTGTGGAGTTTGGTTCAGATCTGAAGAGATCCAACCATCGGATGAAGCCAAATCGATCTCAGTCGTCCGTTGCTAATTCTCTTCTAAGCTGTGAACTGCTGGCTGGCTTGGTTCAGATCAGAAGATTCAACTCTGCTCCGTTTGGCATGTTTGACACGTTTGGCACGCTTACCACCAGCCTAACATCTTCCAGAGAGAAACTGTCTGGTAGCAGGATTTGGCTATCAACAACAATTCACAGTGGTATTTTTAAGCATAGCAAAATTCTCGCAAAAGCCCAGCATAGAACATCAGCCACTGATAACCATAATAACCATCTCTAAGAATCTATTTTATAACCAATATCCATAACTTCATGTGAGGCAGAGCTCTGAATAATTGCTGGGGCAGAATCTGTAAATGGGCATAAGCAAAACTATATAAATCAGCATACCTCCACCTCCTGCAAGGCACTCCAAACTCACAGCAACACATAGCATTATAAAAGCCAAAATTACAGATGAAATGCTCTTCGTTCACTCGAGAATATATCTGCAAATATTCATATCCTCGAACCAAGCATTATAAAGGCAATGAATCCAAGCACCAAGTTAGCCAAACCAAGTTTGAACACTTGGTTTCTTTATTGCAGCCATCAGAAAATCCACCATCCACCAAAATTGTTTCCATATCTTCATAGAATTCAGAGCAATTCCTTGATTTTCTAAAGAAAATTCCTTTTCCAAACTGCACTTGGTTATGTTACTATGAAAAAATATGAAAATATGAAAATATGAAATATATGAAAATCTTTGGGTCTCCGAAAGAGGTCAAAATGATAGAATTTGGCCCCCAAAATGATAGAAACATAGATCTCGAAATTATGAGACCGTGCCAACTGACAGAGCTTGATTTCGAGTTCCCAGCAAAAAGTTATGACCTTCTGAAGTTTGCCAGAGTCATTCGGAGCCCTTTTTGAGACATTAAACGTCGTTTTATGGCTTCGGCCCTAAATGCGACTTGTAGATCTCGGAATTATCTTCAATTTGATAGGTCATGGGCCTCGTAATTCTTCTAGAGTAAAAAGTTAAGCCTCTCTGAAGTTGGTTTAGGGTTCCATATGATTGTCAAATCGAAATCTGCCCTCCAAATCAGAGCACAGCCAGGGACATACACCAATCTGATCTTACAAGCTTGTCCAGCACAACTTCACAGTAAGCACACCAAACCCCTGGCAGCAATGGCAGACCAGAGGAGGCATAAACAGGAAACTGCACTTCCATAAAAAAGAAACCATCTTTTCTTCTCCAGTAAACTAATTTCTGCACTACTCCTGTGCGTCTGGCACAAATTGGCACGCAGCCAAGAAAGACCAGCAACCATTCACACTCTCATTTTCTCTTGACACACCAAAAACAGCAACATAGAGTGCATTCACACACCATCAGCCTGACCATCTGCTAGCAGCAACTCCTGTAGCTGTTCCTGAAGTTCCTTTAATTCAGCCGGCGCCATACGGTAAGGTGCCTTGGAGATCGGGTTAGTACCAGGAATTAATTCAATCTCAAATTCCACTTCTCTATCAGGAGCTAATCCTGGTAATTCCTCTGGGAAAACCCCTGGGTAGTCACACACCACCCGGACATCTTCCAGCTTCCGATTCTTCACTTGACTGGCATCAACTACATATGCTAGAAATCCAGTACATCCTTGCTCTAACATCCTCTGAGCTTGAAGAGTTGATAAACATTTCCTGGTCCTTTTCCTTGGCTCTCCGATAAATTCGAACATAGAACTTGCCTCTGGTCGAAAGACCACCTTTCGTTTACGGCACTCAATAGAAGCACCGTATTTACCCAGGAAATCCATTCCCATTATAACATCATATCTTTCATGTCGAGTACTATCAGATCGTAGTAAAGTTCCCTTCCTGCAATTCTGACCGGCACCGCACACAGCACATGAGTGGATGTCATTATTTCCCCCGAGGGTAGGGTCGTTAAGAACTTGCCGTCTAACACTTGCGGAAACCTATCTATCTTCTTGGTAAAGGTACCGAAATGAATGAGTGCGTTGCCCCAGTATCAAATAGTACAGTAGCATACTGACTGGAAATAAGTATCTGACCTGTGACAACCGTAGAAGCTTCCGCAGCGTCTTCCTTGGTAACCGAGAAAACCCTGGCATTTGTCATTGTTGGGGAGGCCTCCAACATCGGGGTCCCTTCCCAATTCGGCTGGCAAATAGTGCAACTTCGCTAGGTGCGCCCTGGTATTGAGCCAGTGGTTGGGGAAGGGCATGATTCTTGGTAGGACAGTGAGCCGCCATATGTCCTCCACACCACAGGTGAAACACCGGTTCGTACCCTTGCGGCATTCCCCGGAGTGGTTCTTCCCGCATGTCGCGCATGGTGAAACTTGGTCTGTTTATTTGCTGGGCCCCCTTGAGAGTTGTTCCATGGGCTTCCGTTTACCACCCTGATCCCCCTTCCCGCTAGCGTGGTTGCTCTGGACTTCTGTCCTCCTAAGCGATTATTAACGGAAAGAACATTAGGGTTAATGAGAGAAAGAATCGAGGATTCCGGTATGAACTTGATTCTTACTTTCATTCATCGCCTTCCGTTGCTGTTTGATATTGTTCAGATAGTGCTCAGTGAGTAGGGCACTACTGAACAGTTCCTCGGTGGTCTGAGGTCTGTTAACTCCGCCAGCCACATTCAGAGCTATTTCAGGCCGCAACATCCTTAGCATAAGTCGGACCCTCTCTTTCTCAGTACGGACCAAACTCAGGGCACAGTCTGAGCCAGTCGATTAAATTCTTCACGGCCTCATCGACCGAGAGATCGCCCTGCCGGAATTCCGTGAATTCGTCATAGTGTTTGTTCGTAACTCGCATGTTGAAGAACTCTTCGAAGAACTCCGATTCAAAATCTGCCCACGCCATCTGGTCCACCGGTCTCTTGGCCTTAACCCTTTCCCACCACATCCTGGCATCTCCAGACAGGCAGAATGACGCACACTTGATCTTCTCATGCTCAGGCCAGTCCAGCAGCTCCAAGGTACTTTCCATCGTCTTGAACCATGCCTGTGCGTCCCAAGGTTCGCCAGCACCCGAGAAATTCTCCGGTTTCAGCCTTAACCACTGAATCAGGTAAGCTTCCTGTCGTGCCACAGTGGTCGAGCCCGACGGAGGAGTGTGCGGAACCGTAGGTGCCAAAGGTACAGCAGTCTGGTTCGCTGGTGGGGTGGTGGAATTTTCCTGTTGGTTCATCAAGGTATTAATGGTCTGCTGCTGCTCGCTGACCTGGCGTTGAAGTTCAGTCACTAATTGCATCAGATCAGGCGATGGGGTTGCCTCGTTAAGTCGGTTACTCTGTCTTCTAGCCATGTTCCTCTTCACCAAAGACAAATATGGCCAATATCAGTTTTTTTTTCTACCCCTATATTCTTCTAAATATCTAATTCCTAAAATAAGATAAAGCATCATTCGTCGTTACCTATCGTAACGTACTTTTCATCATAAATACCGTTCATACTTGCATATCTTAATACCGTTCATACATGCATATCTTAAGATCATACCGCATCTTAATACTATCAGATATGTAAAGAGGTACTTACTTGGAAGCTGCAGGAGAGGGCTTGATGTGTGTGTAGTGAGATGGTAATCGCTCTGATACCAACTTGTAACGCCCGCTTTTTTTTTCCTAAAGCAGCGTTACGCTAACATACTTAAGGCATGTAACATCATACTGCAGCGGAATAACTTAAACTTTACATGCCCCTACTACCATTTCTAACATAGTGACATGGACACTAGACATATAGACTTCATACTTAAACATCATGTCATAACAAGCTTAACATCATATCATGAGGTTCATTTCATATCATGCATAACATCATATCATAAGTTTCCATAAGTCACTAATCGAGCATATACTTAACAAAAGTAAAGTTCTTAGCATAACGGCAAACGTTTGATTTCATGGGCCAAGTCACTATCACACACATATAATCTTGCCCTCCTGCTGCTTCCTTATGGTCCCCTTGCATGATCTGCGGTATAAGGAAAAAAGACTATAAGCACACAGGCTTAGTAAGACTCTTTCCTACTCACTAAAATCATTCGTCATTCATTCATAATCATATGGAACATAAGCATCATAAACATTTCTATCATAGCATAAAGCATAACATAGGCATAAATCTAATTAAACATTCTTATCATGGCATAAAGTATAAACATAGGCATAAACATAATTAAACATTCTAAGCATGGCATCATACATGGCATGAACATAAGCATAAGATGTAAATCAACCATAGGCATACTTTCTAGCATATCAAGCATAGACATCGTAAACATTCTAAGCATGGCATGATACACGGCATAGCATAACTTAATAAACTTTCCTAGCATGGCATGAGACATGGCATAAATATAAACATAAGATATAAACCAACCTATATGGCATAAACATAGGCATACATTCTAGCATATCATAAGAGCATCTTCTTACCATAATCATAACATGGATCATTCATTCTCATACATATCTTTTAACATGGAGCATAAGCATAACACATCATTATCATAACATAATGCATAACATGTATGAATGCATGGGTGGAATGCATATACATATGGATGCTTAACTTTTAAAATCATACTTTTAAAATGCTTAAACATAATCATCATAACATTTGGGGTCCCCGGCTTGTACCACATACATACATCATAACGCGCATCCCTAGTAAGTCCGAGTAGCGAGCCCCGACCTACTAGGGTAGGACAGCATAGTCGGTAGACCCCAAACCGAGGCGTTCTCAAAGGAGCCCATCCCTGTTGCACAGCTCCGGTAGTGCCAGAACCGTGGACAGCTCCGGTAGTCCAGAACCGGGGCGTTCTTAAGGTGCCCATCCCTTGGACCCATACTTGGGTCCGGTACAAGCCCATTCATAAAGTAAAATACTTTGGCATGCTTCATCATTCATAAGACATTCATAGCATACTTATCATGCATCATTCTTATCATGAACATGATCATAACATATTTATCATGGCATCCTTCTTATCATGAACATAGACATAACATACTTGTCGTGACATCATCTTATCATGAACATAAACGTAACATACTTATCATGGCATCATTCTTATCATGAACATAAACATAAGATACTTATCATGGCATCATTCTTATCATAACATACAAACATAAAGTATGGTGCTTAAGGTTAGGGTTATGGGTAACTTAATTTCCATCACATGCTTGAACCTTTACGTATACTTTATAATGAGCATAAACCATCATTCTTTGGGTCCTAACACCATCCCAAACCCTAGATACCTGCCTTGGCCGAAATCCATAAGGCCCATGGGGGTATGGAAAAATTCCATTAAAATCCCCAATCAATCATAAGACACTAATCACATTTTACCATAGAGCCACTGAGCCCTTACTTGAAATAAATCATAAACTTTTTCCTTATTATTCCTTCTTGGCCGAAACTTATAGAGTCTCTAGACCGTGTGGGAATTTACATAATCACCCTCCATCACCCTTATATCATGACAACATATCAAATGTATACTTGAAGTTTAGAACTCACCCTAATCCTTGGGTCCTTGAGGTTGGCCGAAACATATAGGGTCTCTAGGGTACCCCAAAAATTCTCAAAAATTGTATTTAATCACTAACATCATCAGAGAACATTTAAACAACATTATCAAGGTTTTTAGCATAGTTATAGACACATAAATCATGGTGGCCGAAACCCTCAAGCTTAGGGTTCTTGGTTTTGTTTCTTTCATGTTGGCCGAAACCCTAGAGTGTCCTAGGGTACTCCAAAAATTCCCAAAAATTATACTTAACCTCTACACATCATAAGGGAACATTAAATAAATTATAAAGATTTTTAAATATTTATTAGACATTTAAATCAATGGTGGCCGAAACCCATAAACATAGGGACCTTGGTTTTTGTCCCTTTCATGTTGGCCGAAACCCTAGAGTGTCCTAGGGTACTCAAAAAATTCCCAAAAAGTATACTTAACCTATACACATCATAAGGGAACATTAAATAACATTATAAAGATTTTAACATATTTATAGACATTTAAATCTTGGTGGCCGAAACCCATAAACATAGGGACCTTGGGTTTTTTGTCCCTTTCATGTTGGCCGAAACCCTAGAGTGTCCTAGGGTACTCCAAAAATTCCCAAAAAATATACTTAACCTCTACACATCATAAGGGAACATTAAATAACATTATAAAGATTTTTAACATATTTATAGACATTAAATCATGGTGGCCGAAACCCATAAA